>JAEUWP010000282.1:0-123712 GCA_018524725.1 Podaxis mareebaensis | reverse complement strand
AGGAATGCTTAGGTCAGGTTTTCTCACAGTTGTGATGGACTTGTAGGTAGCCATCATTTTTGTAGCTTTCTTTTCTTAAGGTCTTTATTTTCATCAACTTGCCCTACATTTGTGTAGCCAGCACCTATATAACTGGTCTTACACACTTGGGCACGACGATCTAAGACTCTCAACACTTTCCTGTGAGGCCTAAGGCCTTACATAAGTACATGGCAAACAAACATCTCTTTTGCCTCTCCAACAAGATAGTATTGGAGGGTCAGGATATGTAAATGGTCTGTGGCAGGGTTCTGTCCCCCTAGACCCTTCATGGCAAAGTCAGCACAGAGACTTGTCACAAATGACAATAAGTCTCTGAATTGGTGACTTCCACCATATGGCTCCAAGCTCTTCTCTGTGGGGAGCTTGTTCAACAAAGGTTTATAACCTTCAGGGTACTCAATTGGTTGCATGAGGTATTGGTCAATCATTTGATGTAAACAATCATACATAAGGTTATTGTAACTCTGGATGGATTGTATGATCCCCAGAGTTACAGACTCATCACATGCTTCTCTAACTAGGGAGTAGTGATGAGTCCCTCGATTTGGTGTTGGGAGTCATGAGGTGTCATGCACCTCTCACTCCTCCTCTTCTTCATCTTCTTCTTCTTCCTCTCATACTGGAGGGAGGTTTCAGAGAGGGTTTAGGTTACATAGCAGGGGCAAACTTTGTCCCTGTGAATGCAGTTGTAATGATTGTTGGGGTAGTGAGGCCACCCTAACTGTTTTGTGGGGGTCAGATGTTTGAGGCATCTTAAGAGGGCCTCCAAAGAACACACAAGTAGCTGCTTTTTGCTCCTCATGTTCCAACATGGTGGCCTCAATGGGTATATGCCCATTGAACCTAATATATTGGTTGTCTATCAGAGATGACCCATGAGTGTGGATGTCTTTATTTTGCATTTGTTGTAGGGCGACCTGGTTGCTCCACTTATCAGCATGAGGGGTTCATTTGGCTGTAGGCAATATGAATGGGGTGCTTGAGGCCTGGAATGAGCCAATGTTCATAGGAATGCTGGTGGTGGAGGGTAATTCAGCTTTAACATTTGATGTTGATACTACTGGGGACTTTCCACCAATCATGAGTTTAATCAATGGTGAATTCATGGTTTCAGGATTCATTGCAGGGTAGTTGCTACCTTGCACAGTTGTTCTTGGTGATGGTATGCCCATTGGTCCTTTCCCTTTGGGAGAAGGGATAGGGAGCAGTCAAGGCGACCAGTGTGAGTTGATGGTAGCAATCTGACCCTAGGGGTCAGGTTGCATTAACAGAGAAGGTGGCAGTCAGGTTTGTGATGCCCCAGTGGTTGGGGCATGATATTGCAATTGGTTTGTGAAGGTATCATTCCCTGGGATTGTTTCACCATCTGTGATGGTAGATTCTTTGATAGTGAAGTGTGCAGCTCTAAGGCTGTACCCTTGTGTGTGCCATTGTTGTGCACTGAGGCACTTGTTGTAGGCTTGATCTGTTTCCCCTGGTTGCCTGGGCACATGTAAATGCACCATGGCTTGGGTGGTATTTGATAGTGCTGTTGATGAGGGGGATGGGTGGCATAGGGGAGGTTGAGGGGTTGCTGGCAGCCCATTGTCACTGTTTTGATTGTGTCAACAGTGGTGTTTATGGATGGGATGTCACTCTGCCCTTTTGATTGCCTTGTTGATCTTGGTGTGGAGGGGATCAAATGTGATCCCATCATTGGTAGAGTCAAGGACATATTCCAGGTAATGTTGAGTGGGTTGTATTTTATACACATTGTGCATAGGCATAAGGTCAGTTCATTTGACCTTTGTGGCCCAGGCCTTTTGGTAGGCCATGCAAAGCTTTGATATAAGTGGTGTGGAATCGATTGGAACTGACTTCTACTGGCAAGTCAGTTTCCCTGTACAACTCCACTACAATCATTTCAGCATATACCAACATCTGGTGTTGGTGTTGGCATTTGATAACACCATAGTCTGTAAATATCGAGTTGACTTGGTCTTCTAGGGAGACCACATCAGTAAGGGTTGGTGGCAAGAATTCCAGCATCAATAGTTCAGACTGTGAACCATCAGACCAGTGTGCTGTGTTGGGTGACACAGGGTGTGCTGCAAGGGGATGTCTTGTTTCGAGTTCAGGGAAAAGAGGAAGCTCCAGAGGAGCTTCCTCACCAGTAGTGGATGAGTCATGAGTCAATGTGTCTGTTGGAGGGATGGTGATGGGGATTGGTGAGGTCGGGTTGTTGTGTGGTGAGGGGATAGATGGGGGATGGGGCATAGGTGGTGTGTGTGTATCTTGTGCACTCACATCATGCATCATCACGTCAAAATGCAGTTGCATGTCTTCAGACATGTTGTAGTGCCCAGGGGGGTGGTTGTACTGTGAGGTCATTTGGGTGAGTGGTGATGAGAGTTTTTTGCTTTAGGCTTTTAAGCACAATAATTGTGTTTAATGGATTCACTTAGTATGTGCCCAAGTGCAGGGTATAGTAAAAAAGTGTAAACCTGTTGGGTTTACTTAGAGCATTTGACCTTACATTCATGCCAAAGTACTATAAGCCTGATTTATTGGGTGTACTAGGACAAGTGGTATAAGGTCAGCTGTCCTAATGACAGCTGACAACAAAATTATAAGGAATGTATTGTTGATGGATTGAGTAATCCATCAAGGTTGAAGGCAAACAAGAAAAACAAATGATTAATTATCAATGAGTGACTTAAAATAATCCAGAACAATTGATGATATGACTGTAAGGGCCCAGCCCTTACATGTAGGCACTCCTTGCTAGCATGTTCTGTGGCAGGAATATGAAGAACCAAGTGTATCCTCTCAACAATGTGGTAAAAAGAGGTCTGATCAAGACCCAGAATATCAAACATTACACTGACAGTGAGTTCAGGACCTGGACAGAGAATACAGAGACAAAGAATACACAGAAGTGTTGAATGGACACAGGGAGGACTATTGGTGAGAATTTGTCCATACAGGAGATTGAGGAAGTGAAGAGGGTTGATTGTGTGGGAAACAGAGTGACACCTGATGAATTGGAGGCAGATGTCCAGTTGGGACATTGGATTGCAACACTTTTTGATCCCAATAAACTCAAGAAAATGTGAAGCCAAGGAGAAATGGCCCAATACTGCATTGGCAAGTTGATTGGCAAGTTGATGAACATGACCATCTGCAAGCCAATTGTTAGGAATGATTTTGGGATAGCAGTAGTGAAGGTCATCAAATCCAGTGCAAAGGAAGCTGTATATGTCATATTGAGCTTCCATGTCTCTTACAGACAGTTCATATTGGCAGCATTTGATACTTGAATCAATATGTGACAGCATCCATTTGAGGTGCCACTCTGGATGACTGCATATCATCCATAGGAGAGGAGAGCCCTCTCTTGGTTGAGCATAGTCACTGATGAGTTCAATGAGGTTACATTGAATTCATTCTCCATCACACTGGTCAAGCCCATCAAGGATAATGAGCAAGGGATGTTCAAAGGCTTGCCATATGTGCAGTATTCTGAATGGTTCAACAATAAGCTCCCTAAATTGGGAGGGAACATCTTTCTTGAGGATAGTAGGGTCATGGATGAGGCATTGGACTATCAGTTCCCTATATGCAAGCTGCTGGACAAGGAGTTGATGCACAAGAGTAAGAGTAACACAAGAAGGTTCAACATGATTGTTAAGTCATGAGAAAAAGATGGCTGCAACAATGTGACCTTTGAACTTGCTTTCTTTGGCAACAGTTTGCACAAGTGTGGACTTGCTGGAACCAGGTGGGCCTAGGAGCCAGAAAACATTGTGGTTGCAGTCTGGACCTGTAAACCATGCAGATATTCTGGCTCTAATCACCTTACAGCTGTTAGGATGACATCCTAGTGGAGGATATCAAGCAGCAGAATTGACCTCAACTCCTGTGACCTCTCTTGTTCAAGAAGACTAATGACTGAAAATACTATGAGACATTACTCATGAACAAATTGTGTATATACATACTGAATCTCTCAAAGTCAAATGTGTGGATATATGATCTGCTGTCACCCAATGCTTGAGACCTGATCACAGTCCTGTAAGTTTGGTTGAACAGTTGATATTGAGTGGATTATTACTTTTTTTGCTGGACATGCAGAAATTTCACAAGGGTAGTATGTGGTCTTTGGTTTGTAGTACCAAGGCTACTCGGAGGTCACATAGATGACTCACCAGCTTCCCCAGGACGAGATAGAAGAGTGGATTTAAACACCTGTAGGATGGGTATGGAGAGATGAAGGGGTGAGGTGTGGAGCAGAAACCACTTGTAAAATGCTCTGGATATTTATACCCCATACATCCACAAGTGCTGGTGATTGGCACCTTTGTTAAAACCATACGCATTGTCAGTGTTTGCCATCAGTGGTATTTCTTGGATGTGACATGATACTAGTGTTCCTGATACAACTTGGGGATTGAGATGTAGAAGCTGTGTATCCCTCGTGTTCCCAATGCAACTTGGGGATTGAGATGGAGAAGCTGTGTATCCCTCGTGTTCCCAATGCAACTTGGGGATTGAGATGGAGAAGCTGTGTATCCCTCATGTTCCCAATGCAACTTGGGGATTGAGATGGAGAAGCTGTGTATCCCTCATGTTCCCAATGCAACTTGGGGATTGAGATGTAGAAGCTGTGTATCCCTCGTGTTGCCACATAAAGGCAATCATGAACACTAACGTATTGGACTTGCACCATGAAGATATCTGTAGAAGTGTTTCATGGAACCATTCCTACCTAAACCATTCAACCGGTCAAGACACTTCACTGTGAGATACAGCCAGGGCATAGTTGAGACGGCAGCGCATGACCAGCACAGTTAGGTTTGGGGGCAGGATTACAGCGAAAGTGAATTGATTTGTTCAGCAAATAGGTTGTGATATAGGCAAAAATACAAGACTACTACCATATTCCTGATGGTGTTTTGAATTCCAGACACGGGACTTGCAATCTTGTGCTACAGCCATTACCTACATTGGAGCTTAGGAAGTTGACTTCGTATATGCTTTCGATCTGGCCAAGGACCTGGCAGGATGTGCTTATGTAATACGAAGAAATAGGGTTCGTATCTCCACGCTCAGTGTTGCCAACTACGAGCGAGCCTGTCCTTCTAATTGACCCGAAGGAAACCTGAGCTTCATGACTACGCCAGCGATGCTTTTCCTGAATTAGTCCAAAGTTGGAGGGGCTTTTCCAAGCTGGCAGCCAAACGCTCGGTAACTTGGATACTTGGCCCTCACGCTTGGTTCCCTCAGCACAACTCAGACATCTCTTGCAGTCACCCAGTACTAGATATTGTTTTACGGGGTGCTATCATTCACTCGAAGCACTCTGGCGTCTTTTTCCCGGCGATATCCAGCTGTTACAAATGGCGTCTATTTAAACCACTCATAGCACACACGAGGCATACACGCTTCATTCCCGCTTTCCTCATGCTTGGTATGCTGCAACACATTCAGGTTGCCCTCGGGCTCGCGCAGGTAGCTGCCCCGATCGTTGGACTCCCACTCGCAACTAGTCTTGCCTCTGAGATAGTCAAGTCTTGTGAGGACGTCTCTAGACAAAAGGTGGGTATGGGTGTGGTACTATTTCCCTCTAGTTTGGGTCTTTATCCTGCCTTGGCTTGTCCCCCTAGGGTCTTGCCAAATCTCTTGGAGAGAAAAGCACGCAGTTAGCGAATGTACTTCAAGAAGAGTCACAAGGCTTGGAAGGCACCGCATTACAAGGGCGCATTGACGAAGTCGTTGAGTAAGTCATCGCAAACTCGGGACGAGAGCGCCCAGTATTAATATGCAGGACAGCGTGTTAAAGAAAACACTCAAATGTACTCAGAAGTGGCGGAGCCAGAATCCCTTGACGCTATGGTGTAAGTATTTCATGTAGGAACTTCCTTCCATTCGCTTATAACCCACGCAGTTCGTCGAGCTGACATGGAGCGAGAGATCGAAAAATGTCATCAAATCTTGGATAACGCAATCACAACTTTTGAAGTAAGTCGCTTTGTACATCGCGACTCAACCGTCAACTGATACATGTAGTAAATAAAGTTGAGGTTTGGCGATACTTGTGCGTAGTTTATACTCATCCTCAAAACTACTGTTTAGAAATCAAATCGCGATTCAACGGGAGCAAAAGGATGCACGAGAGGAAGGCCAATACCAACATGCCGAAACTCGGGAGCTTCTCCTTAAAATCTTCCAGAGCCAAGTGGAAATGCAAAAGATAGTTACTTTGCATCAAGCCGGACAGCCAGTTGCCAGAGAGCTGATGGTGAATGGTCAAAAGGTGAATCTTGCATCCGTTGGTTTATCCGCTTGTCATTATACTCATGTTAGCTGCGATAGATTCTGAAAGAAATTCGACTAGAGCTCCAGGATTCAGGCCGGGCGACAGCCACCGAGGTGCAGCGCTCAGACTCCGCACCCATATCTCAAATTTTGTCCTCGCCCACTCCAAGCAAGCAGGTTGCTGCACAGCAATATCGCGAGATGCAACGAGGCCTTGCCATGTTACACCGCATGACGGCTATCCTTCCTTCTGACAAGGTCTTGGACGGCGAGGTTAGGAGATTAGATGACTTAGCAGTTGCCGGAGGATCTTCCAGTGATATTTGGCGGGGCCTTTGGCTCGAGGAAGAAAAGGTTCTTAGAACAACATCTTACGACTTATCTCGACTTATGCAACGGGCACAGGTCGCTCTCAAGGGTATGAGGAATGTCAGGATTGATGACAAGGACGCACAAAAGGTTGGTCAATCATGATAAAGGTGTCGTATGTGAAGCTCACGCGTTCAATTGACAGCGCTTCGTCCGCGAGATTGAGGTGTGGTCAAAACTAGACAACCAACATATTCTTCAATTTTATGGTATTGTAACTGATCTCGGCGCGCATATACACATAGTAAGCACCTGATCTGCCAAATGCTTGGGACAGCGCATAAAACAACTTGTTTAGGTCTCTCCGTGGCTTGCAAACGGCGACGTCCTTGAGTAGGCATAGCGATTATGGTTGGTGTATATTGTTATAACACGAGCATTCAGGTATACGAGGAAGCACCCTGACGCTGATAAAATGCGCTTGGTGAGTATACTTGATAGAGGTGTATGAAGGTTTTGGCAATAACGGCGCCAGATACGAGGAACGGCCGAGGGTTTGAAGTATCTGCATTCGCAAAATATCATCCACGGAAATAGTAAGGATCGATATCTTCCTTTCATTCTCAATGCTCACCCAAATTCTAGTCAAATGTGTAAGTGCAAGGGTCGTGTGATGCAAACAGCCGTGACTGACGTCAAACAGACTAATATTCTTGTCTCTGATTCTGTAAGTCAGGCCAAGCTTGTTGATATGAACACTGAATAATGCTGTGGCAGGGAGACGCATGTATTAGCGACTTTGGCATGGCCAAAGTCATGGAAGACGTGACCAGAACACCTGCCTCCACGACGCTCGCGAGGACCGGGGGTACACGTTGGTTGGCGCCGGAGGTCGTCGAGGGAGCTGCACCCTCGAAAGAGTCGGATACCTATTCATTTAGCATGGCCGTATTGGAACTGATCACAGGGAAACATCCATTCCCGGAGCATAAAACGGACGCTGCTGTCATTCGTGCTCTTATGAGAAATACCCAGCCAAAGCGTCCCACTGAGCCCGGTGTGCAGCGCTGGCTCACGGATGCATTGTGGGCTCTAATGCAGCGATGCTGGTCGAGGGACATTGGCTCGCGTCCGACGATGAAAGACGTGGTGATGGAGTTGGGGAAGATGTAGCTTGGCTCAGTGCACTCGTCATCGGCTGCGTGAGCACAGGTGCTTCGTTGATCATTGCTCCTTGTATTCGTGTACATGTGTTTCGTCATAGTTTCTGGTGCATCATGGAATCCTCACATAAGTAACTGACTCTAAGTCTCCTGTCTCTCGGGCCACCTGCACCATAAGCCGCATCTTCCGGCAGGTCGACGGCGTAGTTGGTTATCTTAACATCCCGCTCACAGGTCCTCAGTCCGAGCTTAGATAACACTTTTTTCTCTTTGAAGTGGTCAAGGGACAGGACGCAAAGAAGCCGTTACAAACATAAAGGTAGAGCCTATGCAATAAAACAGTTCAGGATTTGGTTCAATAAACTCTGTGAGCTCGTATGGTGGTTCGATGTGGAGTGTCCGTTCGTTTCGCCAATCAGTAGAAGTACTCTCTCCGTTTCTTGCAAAGTTTTGTTCATTATCCAGCTTCACCACCTCTTCAGCCCCTGCTACTTGGTATGATGTGTATTGGTACTTGAAACCCTGTTCCTCTTCGAGCGAATTGTCAGACCCTCCTGAGATACTACTTTCCGTTCATCTACACCATTGCTGGCGGCGCTATGTTTTCGCTGTGGACCACCAGGGAAGTTGTCCAAGTAACAAATCACAATACAACTTGTGACGCCCACGGGTCTCTTTCCGAGGTTCGTTGATCAATTACCTCGGGCCCCTAAGATCCTGTTGAGGTGGAATTCATCACCGTGATGCAGCACTTCATCCACGAGATTGAAAGCCTGGTCGGACTTCAAGAACAAGCACATACTTTAACTTATATAACATTATCACTGACATCGGGACTTAGGTGTACATGGTCGGGAGCTGATCGTTCCTGCTGTTAGGTATCCCCAACCCAGTTATAGGATGTGAGAATGTAGTTTAGGCAGGAAGCCGTCGAATATAAGTTGTGGCATAAAAGGACATCGTTTCTTGGTTTCGTGTACAATACCAATGGACTCTCTTGAGTAATACCGGACAACATTCTGTGTCTGCTCAGCTCCCCAAACATCCCGGTGGCTGTCGTGCTATCACGAACGATATCAGCGAAACTTGGGGTACACAAGTGCGACAAGGGGACGTACGCGCTCTTTGCACAACCAGCATTCCCTTCTGCTGCAGCTTAGGAAAGGCGCCGCGTAAACCCTCAATGAATTCGCCCAATCTCTTCACAGCAAGGTAAGTGATTGGACATATGTCCACCGTCAATTTCTGTAAAGCAGGGAAATTGCTCTCTTGTGTAAGGATCCGATCGAGATTCTTGTAATCTGAAAATGCTAGCGAGGCCCCTTGTCGGAACTCTTCGTCATCATTATATTTTGAACGATAGGTTCGGAACGCAAAGTCAAGTTGGATGCGTATAAATGCGAGCGTCCTGTTCGCACTTGGGCTCTTCGCTAGTTTGAGCAGGGTATTGCCAAACCATTTCGCAGAATTGTAGACAGCCGGCCTCGGACCGTCTGCGGTGTAATCGGTGTCAATTTGAATAGAAATGTCATATGTTGCGCCAAAATAAGATAAGTTCGTCAGACAAGTGTAGTCGAGCTGGTCTAGCGTCGTCGTAAGCTCCAGTACCAAGTCAAGATATGATAGACGTACCATCCTTGGGAGGGTTAAACTCGAGTTTTACCAAAGAGTCCTTACACCGTTCTATCAGTTTTGCGAATATCTCCTGGTGACGAATTCCATGATGCTTGGGCGTAAGATGAAAGTGTTGAACATGCGAGAGTTTGTCTGCCAGCTTCGTCGAGAATAGATAAAGAGAAAAGTCCTCGAGGCGGTCGCAGGAAAGATGTAAACACAATTTCTTCAGTTGTCTCAATGTCGAATTGCCCTTTCCCGAATTAGGTTCCTCCGGCTCCCTTTCCCCAGGGGAGCACAACTCCCCAAACTTTTCGTCCTCCACGAGCCTAATATCATTCAACAACAGCTCCTCCACGCCTCTTCCATTCAACAAACATCTAATCAACCCCGTCGGCAGAGGGATATTCTCTAGTCTCATCGTACGCAATTCCGCCATTCTGAGGCCACTTCCGTCGAGGCACAGCCTCATAGTTCTCTTCAGCCCATCCGAAACCTGTTTCCAGTTAAGCCAGTCGTTGGGAAGTATTCCAACCATCGCAAATTGAGTCAAGTTAGTGAGACGTGGCAACACTCTTTCCAGCGTTTCATCCGATTCCAGCCAGCTCCGTGTCTCATTGCCAATCCTGGGCCCACTTAGGATCTCTGCATCCTGAATGTACTCGGCGTACTCTGGGTGCTTGGAGAGAACGAGGAGGAGATGTGGGGAGGCAATCCATCTCTTGGTATCGCCGGTGTATGCCTCTTGGAGTGGAGCTATAAGAAGTTTTCGGTAGAGGAGTTTTTGTGCCCAGGGGTGGAACTGGGTCGATACTAGGGCACAGCAGTACAATGCTGCTGGGTCGTCCCAAAGATGGGTTATGATCATGTCAACAAGTTCTTGCGGAACGGGAGGCACGGACTGTTCCATTGAGGTTGCGGCCAGTGAGAGAGAGAGAAAGAGAGAAGAGAGAGGTAGATAGGGGCATAGTGACAAGCGGATTGTCCTCGCAGGCCCAGCCGTCCCTGGGACTGAGACGCCTCATGTCGAAGGTGGGTCGAGCATACCAGTCGGTCGTCACTGGAGGCTCGTAGTTCCCGCGGACTTCCCTTTTTTGGCGGTTTCAGGATGGGCTATCCTTACTCGGCTATCTCCTGTTTACTATTGCTGTTTGCTCGCCTACCCCTCGCCTACCGCCCGGCATTTTCCTTATCTATAAAATATTTGCGTCGACGTTGTCTCACCTCAATCGACTATTTATTCTTCCAGACGGAATGAGGTAAGACCCCTTTACACAACGACGATATATACTTATACTAACGTACTCTGTAGTTATTTACTGCTCGCTTGGTAAATATAGTCGTCTATTATCCTTCCAGATGGACTGAGTTATTTGCTGCTCGCTACTTCAAGGCCTCAAGGATCAAAACAGGGAAGCCCAGTACGTGAACATAAAATGGCAGATACTGCGACCGACTGCAGGAGAAATGTTGTTCTCGTAATAGAGTGATTGCGTATACTATCTAGTCATTCGTAGTAATACACTGCATTCGAGCAGTTCGAAACAGTTTGAAATTTATGATTAAGCATCAAGGTCAATTATCCAAATCTGGTGATTTCCAGATTTATTGCAAAGCCAAGACAACATGGGCAACAATCCTACCTTCACCCAGGCTGTAGTAAGCCCTCTCAAGATCATCGATCGGCACGAGCTCGTGGTAAACCTTCACAACACCTGTCGCCGTAATATCGACACACTCGATCGCACCTTAATGGTTCCCAATATACGAGCCGTGGACAGTTATACCCTTGGACACCATAAAGAAGATACTAGCATCAAGAGAGACCTCTGCGGGCAAGCCAACGGTCACCGAACGTCCGTTGTCGCGAAGACAATTGATTACCCGAGCATATCCAGTCTACTGCAAGTCGTTGATGTAGTGAACATACTGACTCAAGACCTTGGGGAGAACGTACCGAAGCCGTAGTAACGACAGCCACATGTGCACCCCTGCGCCGTAAGGCACTTAATCTCAGTCGCGATGTCCTGGCAAGTGATAAAGTCGATCCAGTGATCCGCTCCTATATGGAAAGCCGGAGTGACCAGCCTCTGGAGCGCCCACTACTGTAATTGCGGCCGGTTGTTACCGATGCTGCCGAACAGGACCTCTGGTACCCTGATGCTGAATCTGATGCAGAATTACGAGAGAGTAGATATACTTCATTGATCACCACTTGGCCACTTTTCAGATGTGCACGCTCTTCCTCTGTCATGGCGTATTTTCCATTGAAATCTCACATACATATGCGGAAATGTCTTCAGTAAATGTTTATGAATTTTTTGGGATTTTATCTTGCTGGATGACTATGTCGGAACTGTTCTGATGAGCACAAGTCAACTGAACCATCAGTTGGCCACCCAAACATCATGGCTGTCTCACAGCCGAGTTGAGGCTCTGCATCGGCATCATGGTCTCAAAAACCTCACAAGGCATATGACTGAAGAGACACCTCAATGTATATTAGTGAGAATGTAGTATATGGATGCTTAATATAAGTGAAGTGGAAATTATGTTAGGTTAGTAACTATTAAAAAGGTGGTGGATAGTAAGGAGAGGAAAATGTTGATAAATATAGTATATTATTACAAGGCTGCACCTGGACAGTGGTGGAACTGGCTGGGAGGGAAGGGAATGGGCCACTGGTTTGGATAGCAGTATGAGGAAAGAGTTGAGCATAGTGAGGGAGGTTCTTGAGCTCTGGATGCATATCAAAGTGTCATAAAATGGATTCATGGAGTTCAGAGACCTTGCCAGTTTCAGGGAGTAAAAGCAAGTGGGTGATCTCAAGTAGGTCATTGCAGCACATACTGGAAAATAATTTAGTAAATAAAAAGCCAGCATGCATTACCTGTGCACAGCAAGCTTGATGTTGAGCTGCAGCTATAGTGTGCTGGACTTCTTTTACTACCTTCTCCTGAGCCTTGGCAGCTGCCAGTTCCTTCTGTCAAGCACATTCAGTGAGAGCCTCAGCACCAGTGAGAAGCTGGTGGAATATCTTGAGTTTTGGACATTTGCAACAAAGAGATTTTTGGTAAATCTAGTACTTGAGCAATGTGTATTCAGCTTCAATTAAAATTGCATGTGTTTTTGCCAGGTTTTGTTGGCTGTGGAGTTGAGCCACTTATGCCTTAAGAGACACAATTTCCTTCTGAAGTTGCATCCATGAGGTGTAAGATAGTGTTAGTTGAAGCAGGTTATTGAGTTCTTGAGACTCCAGTGAACTGGGAAGCTGTTGTTGATATTGAGACTTCATGTTAGGTTGGTCCTTATCACTGGTTGCCTAAGCTTTGCTAGGGGGCAGCTATCTCACTAGATGGTTCATAGAGGCACTAGGATCTAGCAAGAAGGATCATGGTAAGTAGGTGGCGAGGCAAGTGTCCAATTAAGCACACTCAGAGGTCGAACTTCTATCAGTCGAGGATATGACCAATAGAGAGTTTACTACCACACTGATCGTGAACTAATGTCAATCCAGAGATAAAGCGAAAGCGATATTCTGAATTTAAGAATATAGGAAGCTTGCGCTTCCAGTACATGAGTGGCTATTTAAGCTTTACTTCTAAGGTCCAAATCCAGTAACTATGACGAAGTAAGGCTATGAGTCTGAGAGTCAATAGGAGCAAAACTACAGAGCAGAGCAAGATAAGAATAGACTAAGATGAGAATAGAAATAGAGATAAGAAAGGAAACTAACTAACTAAGGAAATTGTACAAGGCAGAGTTCAGGCGGAATACAGGAACACAGGATGAATCGTTGTAATGAGATAGAAGAGAAGCTATTCACTTAGTTATATTACAAGTCCATATCAGGGTGAAGATGTCCATCAGAGGAGTTGGAGGAGATTGAGTTGGGAGATGATGTAGAGCTTGGAACAGTGAAGTTGCCTACTGAAGGCAATGAGTCAGGGGAATCTTCATGGAGGAAGATTAGGCTGTGGTGTGGAGAGGATGATGACAATGATGATATGTTGGTGGTGATGTATGGCAGTGGGTATGGAGGAGGATTGTTGATGGGTTCTTCTGAGTTTGACTCGTTGATGCCTGGAACATTGGAGTCGATGCTGCAGAGGGGCGGAAGCTGAGTACAATGGGGAGGAATGGCCAGAGGCTCGTCAGAGTTAGGATCGACACGATAAACTTCTACTTCTTGAAAGGAGAATCCATGGGCAACTTCATATTTAATAATATGCAGGACGACCTTGGGTGGATACATCATGTAGGGATGGAGGAATACAATGGGTTCTCTGGCATAGGGGATCATCTTCCAACTGTGGGCCCAGGTGGAGTCAAAGTTATTGTGGATTGTCTGAATGTATAACCTGTTGGTGTTATGAACCGGCCTGGTACCTCCCACCACAATATCATTTATCACACATTAGTCCACGAGCTTGGACTTCCAAATGCCTCTCACTCCACCACTCAAGATACAGGTATACCAGCTGAAGACTCAACTCACTACCGCAATGAAGCTTTCGCCAATCGTTGCCTTCCTGGCCACACATCTCTATTCTCTGAAGATTGGCCAATGCCTGGACCACTCTTCTATGAGACCAACCGTATGATGACAGAAATACTATGCATCACTTGGGAGAATGCTCCCTTTACTCACGTCTTCGATCCTGATGGGTTATATGTTCAAATGATCCATAACAACTTTGACTCCACCTGGGCCCACGGTTGGAAGATGATCCCTTACACCGGAGAACCCATTGTATTCCTTCACCCCTACATGATGTACCCGCCCAAAGTTGTCCTGCATATTATCAAATACAAAGTCACCCACGGATTCTACTTTTGAGAAGTAGAAGTCTACCGTGTCAATCCTAACTCCGACAAACCTCCGGCCATCCCTCCCTGTCGTACTCAGCTTCCGCCCCTCCACAGTGTTGACTCCAATGTTCCAGGTATTGATGAATTGAATCCAGAAGAACCCATTGGCGATCCTCCTCCATATCCACTGCCATATGTCACCGGTGATGTATCGTCATCATCATCATCGTCCCTGCACCGCAGCCTTATCTTCCTCCATGAAGATTCTCCTGACTCATTGCCTTCAACAGGCAACTTCCCCATTCCTAGTTCTGCCTCGTCTCCTGACTCTTACTCTTCCGACTCTTCTAACAGACACCTCCACCCCAATATGGACTTATAGTATAACCAGTAAATAGCTTCTCTTCTGTCTTGCTACAGACATTCTGCCTTGGACTCCTGTATCCTGCCCAAACTCTATTCTGTATGATTTCCTTAACTAGTTAGTTTCCTTTCTTGTCTCTGTTTCTACTTTTGTCTAGTTTCTATTCTTGTCTCATTCTATTCTTGTCTCACTCCGCTCCGTAGCTATGCTTCTATTGACTCTCAGACTCATAGCATTACTTTGTCATAGTTACTGGAATTGGACCTTAGAAGTAAAGCTTAAATAGCCACTCGTGTACTGGAAGCACAAGCTTCCTATATTCTCAAATTCAGAATATTGCTCTTGCTTTATCTCTGGATTGACGTTAGCTCACGATCAGTGTGGTAGTAAACTCTCTACTGGTCATACTCTCAACTGATAGAAGTTCGACCTTGGAGTGTGCTTAATTGGACACTTGCCTCGCCACCTACTTACCGTGATCCTTCTTGCTAGATCCTAGCACCTCTGCGAACCATCTAGTGAGATAGCCGCCCCCTAGCAAAGCTTAGGCGACTGGTGATAAGGACCAACCTAACAGTTGGGATCGAAGATGTGGGTGAAGGGAGCATTCTCCCAAGTGATGCGTAGTATCTCAGTCATCATGCAGTTGGTCTCATAGAAGATTGGTCCAGGCATTGGCCAGTCTTCAGAGAATAGAGAGGCGTGGCCAGGAAGGCAACGATTGGTGAAAGCTTTGTTGCGGTAGTGAGTTGAGTCTTCAGCTGGTATACCTGTATCTTGGGTGGTAGAATGAGAGGCATTGGGGAGTCCAAGCTCGTGTTACAAGGTTCTTCTTTGGCTAAGCGATGCCTAAGTCAGAGCCTATCCTTGTAAGTGAGACAAGCAGAGGTCCTTGTCCTATACAGGTCTGAAGGAGCTGCTCTGTTTAACCTCGGGTGGCTGTTCACGTTGTCTCTAGGCAGCAAACTCATATAGATCACACACTCCATAGGACAAGATGCTAAAGAGAAGCCTTGGAGGGAAAAGCTGCACACAAGGGCGAAGAGATGTAGACTTAACACGCTATGTTAGACTTGGACTTATTCAAGACCCAAGAGTAGGTAACATGCGTTAAGATTAGACTTTGCTAATCTACATGTCCAGGCGGCGTACATATACAAGTCCTATGACTACTTTAGGAAGTAGATCAATAGTAACATAGAAGTTGAATAAGAGGAGGGCATATAGAAAGGAATTCATAAGACAGATGGGCATAGGGCATATGGAGTAGGGAAGAGGAGTGCATATGTCATAGGGTGAAAGTCTGTGTGAGCGAACATAACTGATGTGAACATAAATATGACAGAGTAGACGAAACTGATACCTTGTCCTAATATAGAAGAGTGTCTGAAATAGGAAGTAGTAAGTTCAGTGATTGATCACAAGTTGTCATCGCATGGGAAGTATACTCCATGGTAATGACACACTTCATCTACCTTCTCGCACATTTCCCAATCAAGTGTCTGTCGCAACTCTGTGGTTTCCTGCCAGAGGCTTACCATCATGTGCTTCATCAAATCCCATTCTTCGTAATTCTGCTGTTTGGGCTCTTTGGTCTCCTCAGTGGTCTCGGAGTCTGCAATATTCGTAACATGATCCCCTTCATAAGGTCGAGTGTCCTCACTCGACTCAATGACTCCCAGTAACATTTTCATCATCGTAAGGATATTCATACATTCCCTCTCCTGGGTCGTCCATGACACTTTGGAGGGCGCATTCGATTGATCAAGCTGACCGTCGTCGAGGGCGAATGCATCAGTTGGAGGCTCTGGGGATGATGGTGGTATTGATGGTGTGACAGGAGAGGCGTGGAGGAGATCAGTCATGGCATTCGTCAGCAAATCTAGGTCCTCAGATGTTGTCGGCAGTGGTGAGGCCTGCCCGAAGGAGAGTGTGATGTTGGTTGCGGCACAGACGAATGGGCGGAGGAGATCTCAAGTCTCCTGACGATGGGGGTCGAGCTGCAGAGGAGGAGGAAGTTGGTACAGGGAGAGTTGGGGAATGAGCAGTTTGGGATCGATTGTTTGCAGGAGCGCTAATTCCTCATCCACCATCCTGCTGCCCAGTAATGACGGCATGTTCGGTGAGTCTGGCCATGGCGAGCTGGGCTTGGTCGGCGAGGATTCTGGCATAGTGGAATGGCGGGCCGGTTCTGATGGGATTGAGAAAACAGTACTTCTGGTAGTGTCCAGGGGCATAGTGGCAGCAGAAGGGGCAATAGTATCTGTCGCATTGATCTGCCCTATGACCCACATTGCTACATTGATAGCAGGTGGCGTGTTGGTCGGATAGGGTGAGGATAGGGCTGTCTGTGATAGCAAGCTCTGTATCTCCAGAAGTTCTTGTTTCGGTGTGTTGTCGATCCACATCATGAAGTTGCTCAGGTACTGAAGTGGCTCCTTGGTTCCATCGGGGCAAGGGGTTGCAAGTAACATTGCCAGATCTAAGTCCAATTTGTGGGTGGAGAAAAGCAGATACATCCTCTCACACTTGCAGAACCATGCAGTGGGTGCCTCGGAGGTATTGCCTTTCTTGATCAAGTCCTGGCAAGTCAATAACCTGAGTAAAGCAGGCACTGACTTTGTCGGCCAGTCTGTTAGCATGGAGCTGGCAATGTATTGCATTAAACCAAGTTGACCTGAAAGAGTCGAATACTTCAGTTGATTGATTACCACACTCAAGAGTGGTCCTTGCTTGGGAAAAGGCATCTTTGTATAAAGAGTCGAGTCGTACTGTGGCAGAAAGAGCGGCATCACCTGCTTCTTGTAAGGCATGAGACGAAAGGGTTCGCCTTTGGGTGCTTTGTGCTTCATGTAGTTGGAACACCTCGGATATTTGGCGCCTGACTTCTGTGATGTCAGTGACTTGTCTTTGTTGCTCTTCATAGTGGAGGGACTCGGGGGTAGAGGGGCGATCTTCTGGGGAAGGTGTCAGTTTGTGGGTGAGGGGAGTAGGTGGAACTGAGATGAGAGTTTGGGATGACACTCGAGTAAAAGAGGTGTTCGAAGTTGGAGTGGTTAGGTAGTCAGTGGTTATAGTGTCATTAGAAGTGAAAGACATTCGAGTAGCTTGAGCTTCAGTGGAGGTTGTATCATAGTTTATAAGCATTGAGGAGGGTCTTGGAATTGTGCAGGTCTGTCGAATTTTGCCAGGTTCATTCCGAATCGGGGTATCCCTTCCAATGCACTAGAAACTCTAAACCTCGTCTTCTGGTGTAGTGATGCACCACTATGGCTTCGACTTCCCATTCTTCTTCTCCTTGGATGAGGTCAGGTGGGGGTTTTGAGAAGTGTTTGCCATAAACATCGTTTTTGGTGACAGGATAGAGATATTGAACGTGAAAGATGTTGTGGATCTTCCAGCTCTTGGGAAGAGATAGCTCGTAGGATACATTTCCACATTTCCTAATGACAGTGAACGGGCCTAGTCAACGGGCAGCGATTTTCCTTGATGCGACCTGAATGGGCAAGTTTCAAGCGTCGAGCCATACTTTCTGGCCAGGTTCTATTTTTGGTAACATGTGCATTTGTGTCTGTTCTGTCATAATTTTGTGCGAAGTCTCATGTGCTATTTTTGCTGCTTCTCGGATATTAATAATCCAGTTCATTCTTTCTTCAGCCGATGGGGAGTTCGTCAGTGCTAGCTCAGTTGGGAAGGCTTTGAGGGGGTGGCCATACATAAGTTCAAATGGCATTTGCTGGCGATTAGCGTGTGTTCTGGAATTATGGGAGAATTCAACTAAAGGGAGGTGTTCAGACCATGTGTGGGGATTTTGAGCACAATAGGCTGATAGGTACATCTCGATTTCTTGATTAAATCGTTCGGTTGATCTGTCCGACTGAGGGTGATAGGCGGTCGAGGGGGTGTGATCGATGTTCAGCTTCTTGAACATAGCTTGTATCAATTTGGCCATGAATTGGGGATCTCTGTCCGAAATGATTTTATCAGGTATTCCTGTGCAAATGAACACATGCTTGATCAAGATGTCTGCGATTTGATCGGCAGTGGTGGATTTGGAAGTGGGTACTATGATTATCCCCTTCATGAGACCGTGGTCCACCACGGACAATATTGCATCATATCTGTTGGATTCGGGGAGGTTGGTGATGAGGTCCATGGACATCTAGGCGAAAGGCCGGGATGATCGGGGACCTGGAATCGGTTGGAGGGGAGGCTTCAAGGGTTGTCTATTGATCTTGTACTGCTGGCAGGTGGGGCATCCTTTCATGTAGTTCGTGATGTAGGCACGAATGCTGGGCCAGGTGATGTATTCTTGAAGTTTCCTGAGGGTTTCAGCAACTCTGGGGTGTCCTGCAGCTGGTGCATCATGTACATGCTGCAATAAGCGCTTCTTAAGCACGGAGTCCATGGGGAGTTGGATGTGACCTTCTTGATCCAGTTCTATGGTTCCATCCTTCCCTTTTTGGGCTTCATTCTCAACATTGGGGTCCACGATGTTGATTTCGCCATTTTCTCCTGAATTAGCTAAATTCACATTAGCATTGGTAAAGTCACTAGTCTGAAACTTCTCTAGTGGAATGGCTGCCTTCGTTGTTTCAAGTTCCATGTCTTTGCTTGTTGAGGTGTGGTCTGGTCTTCTGGACAAAGCATCAGCGGTGCAGTTTTTAGATCCAGGAATATGGTGAATCTTGATTTTATGGGCGCTGATCACAGCAGACCATCGAATGGTTTGTCTTGATAGCTTTGATGGTTTGGCCCAATGAATAATGTTGTCATGATCCATCCATATTGTTGTTTTGTAAGGTGATCCGTCGATGTAATGACGCCATTCTTGTAATGCATGGATGATGGCTAGGAATTCTTGTTCCAACACGTGGTAATTCCATTTGGCTGGGGAGAATGGTTTTGAATAGTAGAAGCATGGATGTAGCACACCATTTGAGTCTTTCTGGAGGAGAACTGCTCCAGATGCGTAAGTGGACACATCAGTTTGAATTTCAAATGGTTTTGAGGGGTCTGGGGTAATTAGAACAGGTTCTTCCAGGAACTGTTGCTTTAATTTTCTAAATGCGTCATCAGCTTCTTTTGTCCATTTAAAAGGAGTGTTGGACTTCTTTAGAAGTGCGTTAAGGGGTAAGGACAGGTGGGCATAATGCTTGATGAATTTGCGATAGAAATTGCAGAACCTGATGAATTTTCATACGTTGCGGACTGTCTTGGGTGTAGGCCAGTCTGCTATTCCTTTCAGTTTGGTGGGATCCATCTTGACTTCGTTTGGAGAGATGATGAACCTGAGGTAGGTGAGAGTCGTCTTTTCGAATTCGCATTTCTCTGGTTTGAGGTAGAGGTTGTGTTTCCATAAGATCTTGAATACTTCTTTCGTTGTTTTTCACAGTTCGGCTTTGGTAGGGGCGTGGATAAGGATGTCATCCATATAAATGATGACTTTATTCTGCACAATGAGAGGGGTGAGGATGGTATCCATCATGTTTTGAAATGTTGCTGGACTGTTGCACATTCCAAAAAACATGACTGTGGGTTCGAATAATCCTTGGTGGGTGCAGAATGCTCCTTTCCATTGGTCTTCTTCAACAATATGAACATTGTTGTAGCCGAGTCTGACATCGAGAGTGGTGAAGTATTTCGAGCCTCATAGCTTGTTGAGTATGGATTGGATTGAAGGAATAGGATAGCCGTTTTTGACCATATGCTCGTTGAGGTAGCGATAGTCCTGACAGGGCCTAAGTTTTCCATCTTTCTTTGAGATGAAGAAAAATGGTGAGGCCATAGGGGATTTCGAGGGTCTGATATATCCTTTCGCAAGGTTTTCTTTGAGAAATTTGTTGAGCTCCTCTTCTTCAGCAAGGGAGAGCTTGTAGGAGGGGAAAGCCTTTGGTATAAAGCTTTCTTTGGTTTCAATCCAGTGGTCCCATTGTCTGGCGGGAGGAAATCTCTCGCTTTTCTTTTGAGAGAAAAGGTCGAGATATTCGTGAAATTCCTGGGGAACTATCTTCTCAGGATTGGTCTCCTTCTTTTGTTCTCCTGTTTGAGCGAGTATTTGAGAGTAGGAGGTCTTGGCATTTATCTCGGTGAAGTTTTCCTCGGAGAAATCTTCTTCAAGCTCATTCACATATATTTCTGAGAGAGTGTCGTCGATTATCAAAGAGAGTGTGGTGTTTTCTGTCAAATGTCTCCATGAGAGGGTTCGTTTCAACCAGTCAATGTCGGGGTTGTACCTAGTGAGCCAAGGAATTCCCAAGATTATTCTAGGTTGTCCTAGATTAATCACCTGCAAATCCATCTTCATTTGTTTTCCGTAGATGGTGAAATCAAGGGTAATGAAATGAGTGATTTGCTTATCTTTGTTCAGGGTTCCGTCGGCATTCCTGACTTTGATTGGCTTCTTCAATGGTGACGTTTTCAGGCTCCATTTTTCAACCAACTGGTGGTCGATGAAATCTCGTCCTGCTCTGGAGTCTATCAGTGCAAGGTCTTCCACAGATTTTTCAGAGAGATGCACAGTGGTTGGGCAATAAAAGGTGTTGGATTGGTGAGTCTTTAAACATAATTCAGAAACGGGTACTTCATTCTGAGAAAAGGAAGGGGGCATAATTTCGTCCTTTGGACAGGGATAGGAATCAGAAACCAGTCCATTAGAGAATAGAAAAGGGGAGGAAAAAGAATTGTCCTTTGGTGCATCTTTCTTTCCTTTAGACGATCTAGACGTGGAAGCTAGTTGTCTGAGGCAAAATCCTGGATCTCCTTTGCTTGAGCACTGGTGGAGTTTGAGAATTCAGTGAAGATTTCAGTGACTTCTTCATCGTCTGCTTCCTGAATTATCTCGTTGATCCGGGCAAACATTGCTTTTCGCTTCTGTTGCTTCTCCTTGTCACGGGGTAATTTAGGGGGTGCGGGTGGCTTATGCTTGGAAACCTTTGCTTGGGTGTTTCGCAGTAGGTTTTGCATTGATTGCGACGGATTTGATTTCTTCAGACATTCTCAAGCAAAATGTCCTGTTTGTCTGCAGTTGAAACATTTCCCTTGCTTGAGGTCATTACGCATTTTTGGGGTGAGGATGTTCTGAAGAAATGTCTCCAGGAGGTCCTGATTTTCTTCAACCTCATTGACTTCCACATTGGATTCTTCTTCCAAGGAATAGTCTTCTTCAAGCACGATTTCAGAGAGTGCCAGTGCCAAGTTATCCACATCCATGGCGTATGGATCTTTATATGTCTGGCTTTGTGACCAATTCATATTGTAGGATGCCTTCTTCTTCGGTTGGGGTACAGCTCTATTGGTTCGTTCTCGGGCATGGCTAGCTCAATAGTTGTTCTCCATGCAGTGTTGTTCTTCCACTGCTCTTGCTGCTTCGAACCAGATGTCAATGTCCAGTCTGGGTCTAAGGGCAATGGTTTTGAGGCCAATTTCGAAGTCCAGTCCTTCTCTGAACCTGTAGATGAGTTCTTGTGGGTTGACCATCCCTGTTTGGGTTGCAAGGACTTTGAACTCAGAGATGTACTGGTCCACTGGTCTTCGTTTTTGCTTGAGAGTGTGGAGTCGTCGGAGAGCGTCTTCAGTGTAGTTGTAAGGGAGGAAGACTCTGTCGAGCTTGTCTTGGAATGTGTTGAATGTTCCAAGATGTAGTACTCCATTGAAGTTATGTTGGCGGAGGTATTCTGTTTTCCATGGTTCCACTGCTCCTCCAATGTAGTAGAGCATGAATATGATGGCATCATGGTTGGTAGGGAACTTATGCTGGTTGGCAATGATGTACAGGGCACACTGCTGTTTCCATGCCAAGTATTTCCATGGGTCTCCTTCATACAAGGGTGGTGCTTCATACTTTGGTGTGGAAGGGGCAGCAGGCATTTGTGCTTGTTGGGGAAAACTGAAACCTGGTGGAGGTGCTCCTGGTTGTCCTGGTGCGGGAGGTCCTGGGGGTGGTGCTCCTGGTGGCGGCAGAGGTGGTACTCCTGGTGGTCCTGGTGGTGGGTTCAGGCCTGGTTGTCCTGGTCCTGAAGGTGGTCATCCAGGTGGAGGTGGTCCAGGAGGTGGGTGAGGGCTTCCTGCTTGTGGCAGGTTTGTTGGCTGAGCTGTTCCAGTCTGAGACAGGTTTCCCTGATTTCCTTGTACAATTCCAGTTGCTTGATGTCCGGGAATTGCAGGGTTAATGAAGAGGGGTTGTTGGAAGAATCTTTGGTTCAGGGGCACGATATTGCTTCCAAATGCGAAGGTGGTGGCTTGATTGACAGGTGCTGTGGAGTCCGTTCTAGGAACTGGTGGTTGCAGTTGTGGGGGTGGTTGAACTTGCTGCTGGGGAGTGGGAGTAGGGTGTTGAGATGGTTGTTGCTGGTACAGGGGTGGAATTGAGGCTGCACTTGGAGGTCGAGCGAGTTGCTGAGGTGGTTGTACAACAGTGGGAGGGATAGTGACAGTGGTCAACATTTGTTGTCTTCGTTCTCTAGCTGCTTCTCTTCTTCCTCTAATATTGGCAGTAAGTCACAGTTCCCAAGGGGCAACTTCATCAAGGTTAAGAGATCTGACTCTTCTCAGAGGTCTTGTTCTAGCTGGAGAGACGATTGGCGAGATTGGGGACGGTGATCGTCGGGCTGTTTCATCACTGCTGTCAGATTCCTGAGCTCTAACTTGTTCCAATAAAGCGGCTGCTTCTCCTGAAATGGTGAGGGGAGTGGGGGAGTGGAAGGACATTCAAGGTTCCTCTCGACGAGGGCTTGAATCAATTCTTGAATCTGATCAGGTGTGAGGTCGAGGTGTCGAAGGCTGGGAGGAATTAAGGAGAAAATAGAAATATTGTCCTGCGAGGAATTCCAGGAAGATGATAAGGTAGAATAAATAGAAGAATGGTCATATGGCTGAGGGTCGTCAATTTCAGGTGATCAAGAACTTTCGTCAATTTCCGCTAATCGAGAATGGGGTTCGATTTCTGTTGATCGAGAACGCCTTTCAATTTCTGATGATCGAGAACACTTCACCTTGACAGACATCGACGCGATTTACAGTCAGAGGGTTTTCTTCCGACAGACCACCAAGCGTTGAGTGGGTGTATTACAGACTTCCTTGTCAGACCACCAAACAATGAGTGGGCGAATTACAGTCAAGAAGGGGGGGTTTGGTGTTGTTTAGGCACAGCGTGAAGCAATGAGAACCAATGACGTCCCAATGGCACAGCGTGAAGCAATGAGAACCTTGGGGTGACTACACGCACAGCGCGAAGCAATTGAGAATGGTAGTTGGGGCAAAAGTTACAACGTGGGATTGGCACACAAGGGAAGTCTAATCTTGATGTTACAAGGTTCTTCTTTGGCTAAGCGACACCTAAGTCAGAGCCTATCCTTGTAAGTGAGACGAGCAGAGGTCCTTGTCCTATACAGGTCTGAAGGAGCTGCTCTGTTTAACCTCAGGTGGCTGTTCACGTTGTCTCTAGGCAGCGAACTCATATAGATTGCACACTCTGTAGGACAAGATGCTAAAGAGAAGCCTTGGAGGGAAAAGCTGCACGCAAGGGCGAAGAGATGTAGACTTAACATGCTATGTTAGACTTGGACTTATTCAAGACCCAAGAGTAGGTAACACGCGTTAAGATTAGACTTCGCTAATCTACATGTCCAGGCGGTGTACATATACAAGTCCTATGACTACTTTAGGAAGTAGATCAATAGTAACATAGAAGTTGAATAAGAGGAGGGCATATAGAAAGGAATTCATAAGACAGATGGGCATAGGGCATATGGAGTAGGGAAGAGGAGTGCATATGTCATAGGGTGAAAGTCTGCGTGAGCGAACATAACTGATGCGAACATAAATATGACAGAGTAGACGAAACTGATACCTTGTCCTAATATAGAAGAGTGTCTGAAATAGGAAGTAGTAAGTTCAGTGATTGATTACAAGTTGTCATCGCATGGGAAGTATACTCCGTGGTAACGACACGCTTCGTCTACCTTCTCGCACATTTCCCAATCAAGTGTCTGTCACAACTCTGTGGTTTCCTGCCAGAGGCTTACCATCATGTGCTTCATCAAATCCCATTCTTCGTAATTCTGCTGTTCGGGCTCTTCGGTCTCCTCGGTGGTCTCGGAGTCTGCAATATTCGTAACAGCTCGTGGACTAGTGCATGATAAATGACGTTGTGGCAGGAGGTACCAGGCTGGTTCATAACACTTCAGGTATTCAATAAGTTGTGTTACAGGTCTGTTTGGTAATACTAAGGATCCTTTGGGGCCTATAGTGCTCTAACATGGACAAAAATAAAATGTCCTGCATGAAACATCTTTTGTACATGAAAACAAGTTGCTATGCAGAAATTGGATATATCATTATATAATAATCAGATTGTTTATATAATATAGTTTATTTGCAGCCCATATACCAGGTATGACCTATATACAAATATTATAAAGCTGTATATAAAATATTATAAAGCCATATACAAAATATTATAAAGCCACATGCAAATTAAGGCTATGCAAAACATTATAAAGCTACATACAAAATTAGAGCTGTGCAAAATATCATAAAACTATACACAAAATTGAAGCTACACAAATATTATAAAGCCACACACAAAGTTGAGGCCATGTGAGATGTTATAAAATAGTTTTACAAACTAATGGTATATTTATTAGATAAGTTCTAGTATATTTGTAAAAATGACTGTAAGCTAGATATTTAGGTATATTATCCATAAAGGCTAGTAAGATATCAAGAGCAGATAAGTATGATATCCATGTCAGGTGACTTCATTACAACAGAAAATCAATGTTATCATTGTCAACTATAGGCTACTTCATTGAAGGTCCAGTGAAGAGGTCAGAAGATGTGTTGCTAATAATCAGCAATGATGAGAACTATGCAAATAGATCTCCAGTTACCCAGAAAGGACTTACTGTATGCTTGACCAGAACAGGAGTTGAGGATGCAGTGGAGATATTAGGTACTAAGGGACTGGAAATGAGGGTTGAGATTGCTATCTTACTTTCAGACACTAACTAAATAATTATTAGTTAATAATTGAGAAAAAATAAGGAACACACTATTATTTCCTACAAGCCTGGGCTTCTTATATAGTAGACAGACATATATATTTATATTGGGTTCTGATATATGTAATTAGCTATGTCAATAGAGAAGTAACAAATATAGGAAGACTTACTATCATCCTCAATGTCAGAGCTTAGCTCAATAATCTCATATTTGATGCCTATGACCTCTTGAGACAATGAGTCTGAATCTCCATTATCTAGGTCTAGAAATTCTTCAAGATGTTCAGGAATCTGTACATTGAGAGCTGAAAAAGCACTGAGTAAATAATCAATAAGATAGATTAAGAGACTTACTAAGGAATAACTTCTGTTTTCCATCACCTGTTTTCTATTTCAATATATACTTGATGACCTGCTTGCCATTTAGAGTATTCATATCTTTAAAGTAGATGACATTAAACTTCCTATATCTAGAGTCAATGAGGTACTAAGGGCACCTCTCAAATAGGCTACCACTAGACTCACTAGCAGTGCTGATGTATAGGTCAATACACTGCTTATACTAAATAAAAACCTCAGGAAATAACTCTATGAAATAGGTGGTCAGCTCCTCATTTGACTATGTTTTGTTAATTATTAATAGTTTACCAGCTAAGCAATCCATCATGACTGCTAGCTTGCAATCAGCTAAGTGGTTGATGTTAAGATCCTGGTTACAAAGATGTGAGTTCTTGAGTTGATTGAGAAGGGAGTCCAGGTTAGCATAATCATGTAAAAAATATTGCCTTTCATTGTGATACAAAAATGTGTTCTTATGTTCATTTTGAATAGAGATAGATTAGAAAAGGATAAGATAAGAATAAAATCTATAATTATCCAATCAATACTAAATGAGAGTAAGATGATTGCACTGATATAATGCTCTAGGCTATTGGTGTACTTGAAATTGATATCAGTCAAGTGTGAGGTTCTAAAATGACTGGAATTATGAACTTTGGAAGTCAATCTAGAGGCCCTTAAAGGAAGCAGGATGATAAGGCAATTCACAACAAGCCTAGGCTTGGGCTTGGGCTTGGAGATAGGTATTACTAGTCCTAGATGAGTAGAAACTGATGTGATGGTCTTTATTGATGATTTCCTATAATGTTTCAGACCAGCATTAGTCTCTTTATGAGTATGCTCCAGGTCTTCATCTGTTGCAAGTGAGCATGCATTGGAAGTGGCAGTGGCAAGTGAGTTGATAATTTTCTGTGCTTTCTTATAGGCTGTGGAAGTACTCATAGTCCCAGCTTTGTATACTCAAATTTGACTTGGGGCTGGAAGACTCATTGAATTGTCAGATTTATCAAAGAAGTCAACCTAATTCAAGTCAGTGCCAATTTTTCTGAATGCATAATGAAATCTCACCTCTTTCTCAACATCAGAGGATTTAATATATACTGCTTTGGCCTTTGATTCTTTCTGATGACATGGAGGCAGTTCAGGTGATTGATCAGTAGAGACAGATGACATGGGGATAACAAAAAAGAGTGACTCAGATGTAGAAGGTAAAGAGAAAAAAAACAATGGAATTAAGATATATGTTTTTTTTTTGTGAACAAACCTCAATAATACATGTGGGAGATCTACAGTATCTTGTATAGTACTTAAAGTTTTTTGTGTGAGAGATCCACAGTATCTTGTGTGATACTTAAAGTTTTTTGTATGAGAGATCTACAGTATCTTGCACAGTACTTAAAGCTTTTTGCACAGGATGTTAGGTTAGTCCTTATCACCAGTCACTTAAGCTTTGCTAGGGGGTAGCTATCTCACTAGATGGTTTGCAGAGGTGCTAGGATCTAGCAAGAAAGATCACAATAAGAAGGTAGCAAGATAAGTGTCCAGTTAAGCACACTTAAGAGGTCAAATGCCTATCAGTTGAGAGTATGACCAATAAGACATTTACTACCACACTAATCATGGACTAATATCAATTAGAAGTTAAAGGTAAATAATAACTTGAGATTTGAGAATATAAGAAGCTTGCACTTCCAGTATATGAGCAGCTATTTAAGCTTTACTTCTAATACCCTAAAAAGGTAACTATAATGAAGTAAGGCTATAAGTCTAAGAGTTAATAGAAGTATAACTACAGAGCAGAGCAAGATGAGAATAGAAACTAAGACAAAGATAGAAACTAGTCAAGAAAGGAAACTAACTAGATATGGAAATAGTTCAAGTCAGAGTTTGGACAGAATACAAGAATATGAGATAAAGAGTCTGTAGTAGTAAAAATAAGAGAGAACTATTTACTAGAGATATCTTACAAGCCCATATCAGGGTGAAGGTGTCTATCAGTAGAATTGGAGGAATATAAGTTTGGAGATGAGGCAGAACTGGGAATGGTGAAGTTTCTAATGGGGGATGAGTCTGTAGAGTCTGACTCATACATTGGGCTGCAGTGTAGTGAGGATGATGGCAATGATGATGAGGAAATGTCTGTAGTGATGTAGGGAGGTGGATATAGAGGAGGATCTGTAGCAGGTTCTGACTCATTGATGCCAGAGATATTAGAGTCAATACTGTAGAGGGGAGGAAGCTGTGAATGATGGGGAGGGATAGCCAGAGGTTTGTTGGAGTTAGGGTCAAGGCAGTAGACTTCTACTTTACAGAAGTAAAGTCTATGAATGACTTTGTATTTGATAATATAGGGAACAACTTTAGACAGATACATCATATAGGAGTGGAGGAATATAATGGGTTCTCCAGTATAAGGAATCATCTTCCAACTGTAAGTCCAGGCAGAATTGAAGTTATTATGGATGGTTTGAATGTATAACCTATTGGGATCAAAGATATGAGTGAAGGGAGCATTCTCCCAAGTAATGCATAGGATTTTGGTCATCATATGGTCAGTGGAGTAGAATAGTGGTCCAGATGTCAGCCAGTCTTCTAAGAATAAAGATGTATAGCTGGAAAGGCAATAATTGATAAAAACTTTATTGCAATAGTGAATGGGGTCTTCAGTTGATATACCTGTATCCTGAGTGGTGTAGTGGGAGGCATTGGGAAGTCCAAGCTCATAGATTAAGGCATTATAGATGATATTGTGACAAGGTGTATTAAGAGGGTTCATAACACAGGAGATCTACACTATCTCACATAGTACTTAAAGCTTTTTACATGGGGATATATGAGTTTATGCACTCAAATAATCCTATACACAAGCAAAATGAAAGGCATTAACAGAGTAATATATATACTAATTACATAATAAATAACTTTCTGCACAGCAACTTATTTTCATATATAAAAGATGTTTGTGCAAGACATTTTATTTTTATCCATATTGGAGTGCCATAAGGGCCAAGGGTTTGGAGTACTGATTGTCTATCAAAAACACATGGTGGAACTGGGGTAGACATGGAGGTGAATGTAGCAGGTGTAGGAGATAAGTAGCTATTAATTAGTGATCTTATCATATCACTATCAGTAATGGCCTCATGTTTAATATCTTTGTCCCTATCCTCTTCTGCTTCCTCTAATCCTTCACTCTCACATCCCTCATCCTCACTACTCTCAATATTAAGCTCAGGTATATTAATATTATTAACCCAAGCATCTTCTGAGATAACCTCTTCAATGATGTCAAAGTCAGATAGCAGTTCAGTTGAAAATGAGTCAGGTTTCTCAACCTGGATCAATGTGTTAAAACTCAGTGTAAAATCTTCCCTTTTGAAAATGTCTAGATTGAAAGAGCATATTCCACACTTCTCCCAGGCCTTTAATATAGTATCACTCTTAAATGCTGTCTATCATACTGCTATGTATTCTTCTATTACATGCTATCTCTACATCCTCACTTCTATCCTTGTCACATACTTGTTACATCTCTCCACCCATGCTCATTGCAATGGCCTAAATATTCTGACATTAAGAGGCTGTAATTTATGTATTGTATGTGCCAGAAGACAGAGGAGCTCAATATTATATATAGCAGCAGGATTGATCATCTCATCTGTAACATGAGAGCCATGGCCATCAAGAATGAGTAAGATTGGGTGGTCTAGGTGTTCCTTTGCCTTTGTCTGAGGTATGAAGCATTTTTCAAACCACTGTGTACACAGGAAATCATTTGTCCACCCTGTTGAAGATATTGCAATGCTTTAAACCTGTAAGTAGCCTCTTCTCTGTTAAACTACACTATTTACTTACCAGATATTAGGGTCAATATTATTACCATCAATGTCAATACTTTGCTCTAAAAATACAAATCCTGGCATGATTGATATTCCATCTGCACAACAACTCTTGATTATTGTAATCAGCTTGAAGTTTCCATTGTGTATTACATACTTTGCATGCTCCTCTCAGGAGAATAAGTACTTGACACCTGCTCCCTTTCACCCACCCCCCAACTGTATTCCCTTTTCATCTATGTTATACATGTTCTCTCAAGATATGTTCTTCTCCTTCAGAACTTTCTCTAAGAAGCTGAAGTATTCTTTGATACTAGGCTGATTGAATGCTCATACATGCTTTAGATCCAAGCTAGCTGGTTTATATAGCTTCAATTCTGAATGTCACTTGAGAAACTGGATGACCCATATTTAGTCTGGTAGCTTTCCAATAAGTTGCTTGACTTTTGGCCAGATAGATTTCTTTGATACTGGGTAACCAAGTATAGCTATAAACTGAATCCAGTTAATAAAGGTATATTCAAAATCAGGTGAGAGTAGTCTCTTGTGGACCTGGGCTTCCTTTGATAGTAGCATTCCTTTAAGACAGTTTCAAAGTGTGGTTTGAGGGATATTGAATGTTTCAGCTGCCTTTTTGACACTTATTTAGTTGAGCAAGATAGTTCTTATTGCATCTTAGACCTTTTTCTCCCTGTCTATACTCCTCAGATGGGACTTTTCTTATTGATACACATTGTCTCAATATGTTCTTGCTATAGTGATCTGTGTATAAAGTATCATACATTAGAGGCACTTATGTATATAGGTAGAGTTCTAAATCATACACCTCTTATCATGCTTATATATCAGTCCTCAAACTAATCCTGGTATTCCTTGAGTCTTTGTAAAGATATCAGGCTGAAGTGAGCAAACACACTCTCTAGTATGGTTCCTACAACTATGCCAAAAACTTGAACCTTTATAGGATTAGAAAAGATCTATAAAACTGATGGTAAAATCACTATCTCAGAAACTCACTTCTTGAACTATAATCTTTTTTCTAACAGTACACAGAGAGTTTCTCCAAATATTTTTGTACAATCATGTTCTCTAGTATAAGTACTATATACATATCAAGTTTGGGGAGACTGTACAAGAGAAAGAGGAGAACTGCAAGGTAGCCAACAGCTGATAGGGTGGCTAACAGGCAATTAATAATAGTATATATATTTGTCTATAAGTGCTATTCACCAATCTGGAATTGAAAGGTCACTATCATCTTTGTTATCAGAGAAGTTAACCATGAGTTCAATGTCATTCAGGGCATTGTGATGCAATTGATCTATAATATTGAGTCAGTGTAATGCATTGCCAGAGAGTACACTATACCTAAGCCACACCTGCTGTTGACCCCATCTATGTAATAAAACCCTTCACTATTCAAATTATCATCACTATCTGCTAACTCCCTCCTATATAAAGAGGCAGGTGATTCATAGTTAAAAATCTAATCCTTGTCATACTGTTTTACCAGTGAGTTTCCTTTTCTGTTGAGCATATTCTGTGACTCAATTCATACCAAATCTATAGCTACACTTACTATGAATATCAACCACATATATATTCAATCTCTTAGTGTACAAGTCACATAATTGACAAGTCAGCTTTGCCTAAGGATAATGGAGGCCATTTCCACATTGCTTCACATGGTATGTACATCTAAGTAGCTTCCAATACTCTCATTATTTAGAAGCCACAGCTTTGGCATAGTATTACCTTCAATTATCAAAACTCACAGAATATACACACAACTCAATTCTCAATCTGTGGGATGGGCTTTGTCACTTCACCTTGACTGCCAAAGGCATGGAGATTATATAAAGAAAAGCAGATTTTTCTTGAAGAGGTAGAAAGGATGCTTTTGGAGCATGAGCCAGATGATGAAGATATTAGTAATGACACCAGTGGGAATGAGTGATGCCCAACTCCTCTGGTAGGTCAGCTCCTGGATAGCAACCCAGGCAAGGATAGCTTTGGGGATGACATCCCCCAGCCTGCCAACAAGCTAATGTTAAAGAAAATGAAGAGGAGGAGGAGCAGTAGTGGGCCTGACAAAGCTCCCAAACTAGAACTCCAGTGATCCCAGCACACTCACCATCCCCCCAAGAAATTGAATCTTTGAGTTGGCAATGTCGCCTGCTCAACTTATGCCTATTTGCTTACTGTGTACTTGTTATGTAAAATAGGATGTCATTGAGAAATTATTCAAGTATGCAGTGTTCGAGGTCCCATTGCCTACATTTGGTATTGCCATCATCCGGCAGCCTGGCATTTGGTGAAACCACCTGTGTACGCAATGCCGAAGTCGGCTCTGGGCGCTCCGCTGAGGCTGGTCACTCCGGCTTTCCATACTCCTAGGGGTAGGCAGAACCTATGCTTCTCTTCGCCGCCGTCGGCCAAAGCGCCGTTGCTTCGACGCTTTCGGTAGCAATGTAATTTCATTGTGGCCCTCGTCGCATCAACTCTCTAAACCCATTTATCATTAAATCAACCAACAAATAGTCTAGTCCAACTACTGCATGCGAAGGCTGCATGGGTAATAAAAACGCGGAAGAAAACTACATGCCATAGGCAACAAGCCAAAAGCTGAGTCAAAACCATTTAGCCCTCTCGTCCCCAATGACCATATCTAACTGCAAACCTCCATATATCAACTCCCCCAAAACCTCTCGTTCACCGGGCTCGTACATGAGATCTTCCATACGTATCACAGCTTTCTCAAGGCGTAAATACGCCTTCTTACCACTCGCACACCGAGTTTCATCGATGACCAAAGGTCCATCTCGCCGCGAACGAAGCATCCGAGAAATACCATGCCCAACCAAAACATCGATCCGGAGGACCTTCAAATTCGGTAGTAAATTTTGACGATTGAGGTCGTCAACAAGAGTTAGGACGTCCATGATATCAACCCCTTCCTTCTCCAGCTTGCGCGCGTCGAGTTCCAGTTCACGAAGTAAGTCCAAACACTGCCACACATCGTGTAGCTCGTGGATACTGTGGTACTGCTGAATCTTCAAATACTCCAGCTTCGAAAGGCTTCGAAAGAAATCGTGACGCATGTGGGTGAAGGCTTTTTTGAGGGGATGTGGGCAGTTCCATGTAAGTCTGCGAACCGCGGGTAATCGAACGCATCTCCACATGAACGCCTCGAGACTTCCGAGCTCCCCTGTCCACTCGAAGCTGGTCAGATGTAGAGGTGCGATGATATCCATTGATTCTGGATTCATAAACCAGCTTCTTGGTTCCGGTGTTGGGTCGACGCATTCGAAGACCTCGAGACCCAATGGGTGAAATTGAAGCAAGCCGAAACAATACATCGCCATCGTCTTCTGCAACCGGAGGACCGTAATTTGATTCCAGAAAGGTTGGTCCCTAGGTAACCGCAAGTCGTGCGCACCGGAGAGGGATAACTCGCGTAGCCGTGGGGCATTCTTGAAAACCTGCTCATGGAGGGGGCAAACGCCGCCGCCCAACAGGTGAAGATTCTCGAGATTAGGGAAGCACGTTGTATAAAAGAATGGATACACCGCCTTCCATAGTCTCGCGTCCCAAGTGTCAGAAGACTTGAGTGTCAGCGTCTTGATTCTATGCCGCTCCTTTTTCGTGACAATAGTCAAAAGCTCGCGTATCGTCTCCGAAGTCTGCGGCATGTCCCACTGGTCCATATTGAGTTCAACTGCGACCTTCAATTGCCCCGAATTCTTAAAGAAAAGGCGCAAGAGGTACAAGCAGTTGTTCGTAATAATTTTCCGATCATGTCCTGTCGGACCACACCGAATTGTTGTCCATAATTCCGGAGTACTCCACGAGATCTCCCGCCAAAGCGAACAAACGGCTCCGATGCGAAGTGGTGCCGCGGTTAATACGAATATTTCGGACAATATTTCGGGAGGGATAGCTCGCGTCGTGGCTCGGAAGTCGTTGAGCTGGCGTAAGAGGTTAGAACGTTCGACTTCCAGCTGGCGAAGCCTCGTTTCGATGCGGAGAGCCTGATCGACGTCTGACAAAGAAGCTTCGGAGGCCATGAGATATACCAGCGATAGCAAGGAGATATAGGTGTAGTGGATGTAGGATAGTCCGTAGGTGTCCCGGTGTTCGTGTGGGTTGTTGAATCGCGTGGGTGGTCAGACAACACACTAGGGAATTAAATGAATGTAGTCAGGGCCCCTGGATTATTTTTGGTTCATGGCTAATTAATTATTTGGGGTCGCGAATGGCAGAAGGTTTCAATGTGGGACGTAATGCTGGGAAGCGGCGTCGCGAAGCGTTGGGGTGGTATCGGTGCAGCACCTCTAGCCCAAAGTCCAAGTGCCACCATTATATAGGTCGCAGTTCGGCAGGAGGTGTTGAGTGGTTTCGCAGTGACGCGACATGAATAACGTAGTTGTGGCCAGCATGGGAAGGGAACATGGAAAAGAGAGTAAAGATTGAAGGCGAACAAGCTCCAGTATATTCGACCCATGAGTCGCCTGGCGGCCCGGGATAACGCCTACAACTTCATATGACAAGGGTTGATGGGGTAGTTGGTTATCGCATCTGTCCAACATCCCTCCTTGTAGTGGGTTTGTCCACAGAAGGTCCTCAGTTCGAACCTGGGTCAACTCATGATCTCATGCTCGAGGCTCTTTTCTTTTTACAAGTTCTCAGGCTTCAACAATACCTGCCATTCAATGCCTTTGACCACTCGTGCTAGGACATCTGAGACCTGAAGCTCGGTTTCTGACTGAAAGCTTTCATTCATTTTTCGTCAACTCGGATAGCCTAATATTCCGAATGAAAACGGAATGCAAAGAGAGGAAAGGAACGACGGGAACAAGTCATAATGCTGGTGCGCACAATTAGCAATGCTACATATGCTGAAGGATGCAGAGAAGGATCCCAAGGGATTAGTAGATAAAACAATGAAAAAATAGTCGAGAAATGCTAGGTGTACTCGTTGCTAAAATACAACTTACTGCAATGTTGAAAGATGAGTCCAAAGCTACGACCCAAGAATAAAACAATAAAATGAAGGAGAGCGAGCAGGAATACAGAGAGTCAAGTCCAGGCGGCAAGTAGGTAAGAGTGATAAGTGAAAAGAGAGATAAAAAGGAATCAGGATGTTTAACGTGACTCGTTCAAACGAAGTAGGGGGAAGCATAAGGAACACTTCCCAAGGGAAGAACATGGCCGTTTACAGTTCCACAGATAGAAAAGGAGGAAGAGATATAGGTTGCTAAACATGGAGAGTGATAGATGGGGATGGAGATAAGAGCCAAAAATAACTCGGGGGAGGGGAGTGTTCAACAACAGATAGTGCGAGAAAAGGTTAAAAAAAAAGAGATAGTCTATAGTCTGTTTGACGTTCGACACCTCCACCAATCAAATGCGGCTCCAAATCACGTAACGCTAGTTGAGACCACCATAAGGCTGGGTGGTTGGGGATAACGGGGATGGAGAAAATAGCAAGAAGAAAAGACCATTCGGCAAGAGGGCGGGGGGTAACTTTTGGTTGGGGTTTGGGTTGACGCACACTTGCGTTCCTCTTGTGCTCTTCCTCCACCTCCACCCTAACTCGCAATTCGGCCGCTCACGCTTTCTCCACACGAGTGCCCCCGCCTCCACTAACCAACCTCCCAAACCCTTTTAACGCCTTTCCCAAACCCAGCCCTTTGAGCCCCTTCATCTTCCCAGTCTTCACACCGTCGACGGCTTTTGCACCAGTATGAGGGACGCACCCACTCGTATCGTTCAGCCCTTCATGATGTTCGCTTGCACTTATGTCTGAGTTTGTCATACTCGGACTGAGCATATTTAAATTCATCGCAGGAGACAAATCGTCCGACAAGGATGCAGAACCTCCCTGATGAGAAGTAGGTGACGAAGCGTCGGTCTCATCTTCCAGACTTGATGAGCTCTCCGGAGGGGTGGGCAACTGCTGTTGCTCTGGCTTTTCCTGTTCGGTTTTCTTGTTGGCGGAGGTGTAGAGAGGTGTCCCTCTTGACCGTGTCCGTCTTGAGGGTACAGGTTCTGTGAAGACAGGTGCGGAAGTTAGGGGCGTCGTCGCGGTCGTGGTTGGCTTTGAGGCAGAGTTTCCTATTCCCAGTGCGGGGGGTGACGCAGTTCGAGGTTTAGCTGAGGCAGCAGGTACAGATGGTGGGGGAGACGAAGGAGACCTCCAACTGTTCGTCATAGCCGAAGACATGGGATTCGCAGGAACTGGTGAATGGATACGGCGCGCGGACGAGGAGCCAGCGTGCCGGGGATCATCGCGCGAGAAGTCCGCCACATTACCTGACGCAAACAATGAAACAAATCCCAAGATCAATCTTCAGAATGGAGACGAGGAAATAGGTACCCACTTATGCTCAAGCCCGCCGGGTCGTCCCAGACGACGTCTTCAGCACTCGCAATCCACACCCTTCCTTCTCCCACACCCATTCCACCCATTCCCATGCTCGCCTCAGTCCCATTTAATCCTCCGCCGTTCTCGTCATTTCCGTCCAATCCCCCCATGAGTAATATCTCACCGATGGACATCTTCCCTCCGCAAGGCACGCTTCCAAGCACGCCGGCGGGTAACAAAAAAGGAACAGGCTTCTCCTGTCCCACGGTATCCCCAGAAATGGACGCCGCAGACATAAATGTCGAGGCCGTGCTCACAGTGCTGATTCTTCTACTCGCAGGCGCGGAAGCAGAGGTCAAGGGTAGTAAGGACATCGATTGAAGAGGGTATCCAAACGCCAAAAGAAATTGCTCAATACTTTGCGCGAGTTTCGGTTTTGATTTCTGGTGATGCTGTTGGTGCTTCCTAGACTTCTCATTGGCGCCGGCAGACCGAGATGAATTGTACACGTGAAGCGGCAGGATATGAATGAGGTGTGCTTTCCGTTGTGTTTCGGGCGTCTGGGGGTGGTGTGATCTAAATTTGCCCTTGAGGTGACTTGCATTCGTCATGAGGAGCGAATCACGACTGCACGGAGCAGAATGCACGAGTTCATTGGGATGATTATCCTGTCGGCGGCGGAGGAGAGCCGAGAACCGGCGGGGGTTCTTCGTTGAGGACTCCGACTTGGCAGGGTTGGCGAAATGTGCATCAGAGGAAGTGAAGGAGAGATTGGAGAAGATGGAGAGTCGTTTCTTGGGGCTTTTGGAGTTGGAATAGGAAGTGGGAGGTGATAGTGGAGCGGGAGGAGCAGCAAAGAACGATGAAGTGAGGGTGGACACGAGGATGGCGTGTTTAAGGAGTGCCTTGTCTGGGAGAGAACCGGGGAGGAAATTGATGATGGCATCAAATGCACGATCTGCGGGAGGGCAAGACGAGGGTGGAGCGCGGGAACGGCGGCGGCGGCGGCGACTTGAAAAGGGTGACGAAGGCGAGGTTGCCGAAAACGCCGACGATGAGTTTGAAAGTGTGGAAGAGGACGAGGATATGGACGAAGTAACAGAAGGGGCAGGGGATGGATATCGTTTGATGACGTCTTGTTCCTCACCCGGTTGGTGCTTGTCCGAAGGCGGAAGGGAAGGAGGCGCATACGGCTCCTCTACTACGAATTCTCCAGTCAGCTCATTTTCTGCCAGCTGGACAAGCTTGCGTGACGACTCTCTATCACTTGCACGGAACCGGCGGACAACGCGATCGGCACGCTCGAGGAGACTGACAAGCCGGAGTGCGCCAGGGTCCTGGGCGAGTGGAGCAGATAAACGTAGAATGCGGACAGCAGGCAAGGGTGTCTGGGGGATGTACGGCGGGGCATGGGTTGCAAGGACGATGAGCGACTGGACAAGGGACTGGCTAAAGAGGATCGGGTGGAGATCGTTGAGTGTAGGTTCTCCGAGGACGAGTACGGCGTTGGGTGGGTCAGCGTGCGGGCTGATTGAGGGCCGCCACGGGCCGGGGTCGACAGCAGCGAAGGGGTCAAGGGGAAGACAAGGTCGGAAGACGTCGGTAGGTGGGCGGGCAGACATCGGACGGTGGTGGGAGATTCCTACGTTGGCTTATGTATATGTCGTCATCTATAAATACCCCCCACTTGACTCCTCGGTCCGGTTTATGCCAAGCTTCTCTTCCGTTACCCTCTCAAAGTACCATGTGCATCAACTCCCACGACCTGCGCTGTACGTCCAACTCGCCTCCAGACCTCTCCTCTCCTTGGCAATGGAAGGTAGTCGGTACTCCTAGCTTAGTGTCAGTTTTATCCCCTGCCTCCTCTGCGCTCCTCCTGACTTGCCAGACCAAACTCCTTTCATCTGTCAATTTCTTTTGACGTTGCGCCTATTTCTTCAGGGTCATACACTTCATCCTATCGCCACGGCAGTGCAATTCCTCCTGATGTCTTACCTTCACACTTGCTCATCGTTTCGCCACTCCTGAACCTCTCTGTCAGATCTGTCAAGCAATACAACGTAGATACCACAAATTTCCGACTAAGCCCGTCTATTTTACTTATTCCATCTGCGCTCATCAATTATCCCCTTCCCATCATTCTTGGTTCATTGGGCGACCTCGGAGGGCACAATGGCCTTCAACCTGGCCCTGACTGCTTCCTTGTCTAGGCCAGTCTATACAATACACAAGGTCAATTGCTATGTTTTATACCGCCGCCGGCGGCAAGCCACTGTATGAATAATCGGCAGATAACGTACCATTTTGTGTGGAAATTGCGAGATAATCATTCCAATATCGACTTGTGCATACTCCTCTCCCTCCGAACGAACGCCCAGCCCCCTCTTACGGAAGTTCAATCCTACCGATGCGACATGCTACACCAACCCAACAATCGTCAAACCAACTATGTTCCCGAACGCGAGCGAAGACCACTCACGCAATTGTCCTCGGCACGTCCACCCCTCAGCGCACACAGTGCAGCGGTCTTACACTCTCCAGGTGCACAGGCCTCCACATTGAATCCCCTCCTTTTAAACTCCAGATACTTTTTGAACAAGACATCATCCCTCTCGAATGCCTCCGTTACCTTATGCCAGAACGCTGGCGTAAGCGCACTAGTGGCCGGCCAATTGATAGCGCTTCCGAAGACTTCTCGAGTAGAGTAGTACTGCTTCCATTCAGCTGTTGAGCCGAATTTCCATTCAAAGCCAACAAGCCACGTTGAAATTTAGTCTTTGATCATCCGACCGAAGGCGAGAGTGCTTACGAGAAGTCTGGAACGAGGGGTCTGCCAAGTCGCCTGCACCGAGGCAGAAGTTCAGTAATGATTCATATCACGAAAGAGTACTATTCGCGCACTCATGAAGGTCTTGGCGTTCATAATCTCATAAGTATCCGGATCCACCTCGTACACCTTAAACGCTGGGTTGCTGCCTACACAACCAAAAATCGCATCAGCCTCGACCCCACTCTGAAAGAAAACGCCGAATTTGTATACGGATACGCACTGCGAGGAACAACAGAAGGCCCAATCCACATCGTGTTCACCGCATTCTCAGCAGTACGGTTCTTATAATCCGAATATGAAATCGCAAACTCATCCTACACCAAAAGAATCATCAATCAAACAACGTTCAAGCACAGAAGCCGGGCAAAATCCAACCACTCACGACGTGCGTATGCCCATAAAACTGCGCCGCAATCGTATTCTTATACCGATTCACGATTTGATCGAAGTAATTACTCTACCGCCGAACAGTATCAGCGTCCTCATCAATATCGCGTGTAGCGCAGAAGCATAAGAAAAGAAGCCAAAAGAAGAGACCGGCGAACACACCTGATCATGCATGGCATCCCTTCCGCCCGGCGGCACATGGCCTATAATCCACACCCTCTGTCCTGCATCCTCCGCGACCTTGAGCTGCGCTGCCAAAAAGGCCAAGATACCATTCGGATCGTATCTATTTTAAGAAACAAGACACCACCAGCGTCCAAATTAGTTCCATCAAGTTCGGGGTTGATTTGGGTGGGGCGAGATGTGTTTGAATCTAAATACATACTGCACGGTATCACTGTCATAGAGCCAGAAGCTATAAATATCAAGATTAGGGCAGGACGTAAGGAGGTGAGAGGGAGGCATACTTGGTTGTGTACCAATAGATAGTGTTAATGGAGATGATGCTAAGTGAGAGTAACTATTGAGACCACGAGATTGAATGACGGATAGAGGTACTTACCGGAGGCTGGTCCCGGGGACAACAAGAGTATAACTTCCAGAGTTATGCTTCATAGAATCAGCAGCAGCAGTTCCAATCCATTGCTATGTCACATATGTGAACTCTATCCTCACGGAGGAAAGAAAGGAGAGAGAATAACATACCTGCCAACCAGCGGCCTGAGTATCAAAGACCCATTGAACAGATCCCTTGGTAGTAGTGTTGCGAGGGAAATCATTAAGGGGAGCCACCTCACTATACATTTATGTCAGTATGCCACAAACACCGATCCATGATGATACCCAATACGGACTGATTCCCAATGTTTCCATACACAGGGGTAGTCAAAATAGTTGACATCTCCTGATTGAACTGGTTAAGCTGCTTCACGATCCCAGTCTGATTAACGAGCCAGACCGCAGCTAAAGCACCCCAATCTGTCAGTCAAGCTCCATGCTAAAAGGATAACACTTCAAAGTACCTTCGATGACATCACCAGTGAACAACGAGAAGCTACCCTGTTGCGCCTCCACAGCACGCAACATGCTCTGGGCTAATGCCGTCGAAGTATCACAGTTACGGCTCGCAATAGCACCAGCAGGAACTTGAACAGCTGAACCGTCTTGATCGGCAAACCTTCGACAGCAAATTGGCTTCGCGCACTGAGCTTCCGCACCAGGCTATCATAAACCAACACGCCACAATCAGTAACCAGTTCCCCTTGGAAGACCAGAGACACTTACAGTATACTCTCGGTCAATATGCACATCCGCAAAATGAACAACTTTGAATGGTTTATTGCCTTGGCTGACCCACTCCTTCGGGTTCGTTGGCGCAGGAGGCAAAGGGACATTCCACTGGTTAACATCTGGGGCTTGACACAACCCAGTCACGACTTCGCAAAGCTTAGTTGATGTCTGGCCAAAGGGAGAGATATTACGCAGGGCATGTGCAAGGACGGGTCCTTGCTGTGAGATAAGGCCTTCGCAGACATCATCATCAACGACCTGAACCATTGCACAGTGAATACCACTGCAATATTATGGGGAGGGCTGTAGTGGGAGGGCTAGACTTGGGGAGTTGACGTACATTGAGAACTTTGCAAACGGCAATGATCGTCGAGGAGAAGGCCCCATCTCCGAGCAACGCAACCCCCTTCAAGGGAACAAGCAAAGCGTGGCAGGAAGGACAATCCACAGCGTCTACAATCGCATCGACGATGTCATCCACCAGACTTGCGCGTGCGACTTGGCCTTGGTGTATGGTCGCGAGGAGGGGTAAAAGCCAACGTGAGCGGAACCGCATCTTCGATATCCAGGGCCCAAGTTACGAGTTAAAGAAGACGGAAAGGTCAACACCAAGGCTTGTGTTTTATACAAGAAGCGCTAGAACCCCAGTTGGACGCGATGTTGCCTTGTGAATGTCAAACGAAGAGCACAAGCTACGAAGCGCCAGGATATACACGTGGGCCGTCTGGGCATGCCCTACTAGGGCGTTTACAAACATCCTCTGACGCGACGTCTCTGAAAATGGCAGGCCTGAGCTCGTTGTAAATCACAAGAAGTCCGTGAACAGCCTGAGATGGTCAGGTGGATCTTTCATAAAACGAGAAAGCGCAAGTCCCGGACGAAAACGTTCTCTCCGACCCTTGCTGGGCGATCAACGGGTTTCGCTTGGCGATTTTCCCAAAGGAGGCGTGACCACATGCTACACCAGAGGTGTTTGTGCGCTAGGTACGTTATGTTGGAAGATGAATGGGGGATAGTTCATGGAGGGGTGAGGCACGTGCGATAAAAATTCGAGGAGGGAAATTAATTTCGAGAGAGAATAGGTGACGGACGCGGGTATTGACCGGGATCGGCGTTGGCGAGGATCAAGGATGCAGTCGTATCCTGAGAATAGTTCGCCACTAAAAAGAACAGTACCAAATACCATATGAGTCGACCCAGGTTCGAACTGAGGACCTTCTGTGCACCTTAGCATGTTAGACAGATGCGATAACCAACTACGCCATCGACCCATACTTCCGCATTGACATTGTTGCGGAGCGGCCCTCGATGCCCAATTGGTGATCATAATGAATTCAAATTGTCGCGTTTCCTGGGTTTTTGTGTACTTGGCGAAGGCACAGCTATTATGCCCCCCTCGCTTACAACCAACATTACTTTCCCCTCCTCAAGGTCTATCTCGCCACCTGTTACTGCCAGCGAGAACATGATTTGGTCGGGTTCCAAATACACTCCAATGATCAAGACGTGCTTAGAAGAGTATCATCAACCTCTTGCGCCAACACAAATGCCGCCTAGCGGTGTCAGTCCAGTCGCTCTCCATCCTGAATATGGCTTTCGCCACGTTAGGATACTTCTCAACTACCGACGTCGGATGAATCCAATCAAATTGACTAGACTGGAGATTCTCCAAGGGAGACTCCAAACATCACTCTAAACTCGCGTGCCTGAGTTCAAGATTCATGTTGGTGTTGATTTTATGTCCGTAGACTCCTTCAATCATCACTTCTCCACTATCAACCCCGCGTCAATCTCATTACTTCACGTGCTTCTACAGATCCGGCATGCTAGACGCCCAACGGCATCTTGATCATCTCGGAACTACCCCATCGGAAACAACACAATTGGCGACATTATTGTGTAGCTCCATCCGTCGCCAGAGGAACAGCATTCTCAATCCTTTTCAACCTCTTGAACTCCTTCATGCAGTACGTGCGGGAAAACATATCGGTGGTCTTAAGTGCTGTCGAGACCGGTGCTCAAGTGGCCGGTGTCCCATTTGCGGCGAGTCTAGCCAACGAGATAGTGAAGTCTTGTGAAGATGTCGCCAGACACAAGGTGAGCGGACGCGATTCTTCTTCTCCAATCTCGTCTTTACTTACCAGGCACCACAGAGACACGCGAGGTTGCTTGGGCTTAGGAGCACACAGCTGGCAGCTGCCCTTGAGGAGGAGGCTCAGGGTCTAGAGGGAACTAAACTGCAGGAGCGGATCGATGAGGTCACCATGTGAGTCCTACAGGTGGGCTGAAGTATCAGTGTGAATAACAGTGGGGGCAGGATCCTTGAAAAAATCCGGAATCGTACTCAGAAATGGGCTGGTTTAAATCTAGCAATGCGATGGTGTGAGTGCATCAGATGACCCTGCGATGCTGATCTCATCTGCGAACCCTGTCTGCAGGGCGAAGAGGCGACATAGAAAGAGGGATAGAAGAACTCGGCCAGGAGCTTGACATTACACTGCAAACTTTCACTGTGAGTCTTTCATTCCCCCCATATGGTCCTTACTCTGACCGAATCTGTGAAGATCAGGTACGTACTTAGTGAAGGCTAATTCCACACATCCACCTCAATGCACCGTCTAGAAATCAAATCTCGCAGAAACGTGATCAAGATGAAAACCGAACATCGTATATCCAGGATCATGCAGAAAGCCGGGAGCTTCTCCAACAGATTCTTGCCAATCAGGAGGAGCTCAAGAAAGTCGTCGAGCTTCATCGGGCTGGAGAAAACATTGCTGTTGAGATGATGCAGGAAGGGCACGAGGTCAGCTTCCTGTCTTTCCCGCCCTTTGCAGAAGCGCAATCTAAATTCACACTTCCAGCAATTACGAGAAATGCGACAACTTCGAACGGCTTCAGGCCAACTACTGATCAATGACGGCGAATCTCGACCTGTCACCCCAACATCTCGAGCGCCGCCACCGAATCGGGAATCCACTAGCCAACGGTACCTTGAGATGCAACGTGGTCTCCTCAATCTACACGACCTGACGGGTATTCCTCCCACTGTCAAGAAGTTGAATGGAGAAATCAGGAAAGAAGGTGATTTAGCGGTCGCTGGGGGGTCTTATAGTGATATTTGGCGGGGCCATTGGCTCGGGCAAAAAGAGGTATATCAAGTAGTTTCGTCCCTGCTAGAATCTCCGCTCACAGAATCCATCTCACCAGGTTGCTCTCAAAGCCCTCAGAAACGTAAAGGCGGATGACAAGAGAGCACAAAAGGTTAGCAGGAGTCAAACTGGGCTTGAGATCTTGTTGAAGTGGAATTCATCACCGGCGATATAGCACTTCATCCGCGAGATTAAAATCTGGTCGGACCTCAAGAACAAGCACGTACTCCAATTTTATGGCATCGTCACGGACATCGGGACTCAAATACACATGGTCAGGAATTGATCGAGTTTCCACCACGGGCTGAAACAAACCCTTCATATTAGGTATCCCCGTGGCTCGAGAACGGTAATGTCCTTGAGTAAGTGAAGACAACATTCCTTTTTGCCTTCTTCCAACATGACCTCAGGTACGTTGAAAACAACCCGGACGCCGATAGAATATATTTAGTGAGTATATTCGAGTATCATTCAACCATCCGTGAGCACTGATCGGCTTCCACTCGTACCAGTTGCGAGGAGCGTCCGAAGGCGTGAGCTATCTCCATTCAAAAGACATCGTTCATGGCAACAGTGAGTGGTCTGTTCCTTCTACAGTAGGTCGCACGCTTACGCTGTTAACAAGTCAAATGCGTGAGTCCACTAATTATATGCTGAAGCCCCGTAATGGCTCATGTTAAACAGAGCAATGTTCTCGTTAAATCTTCTGTGAGTGTAGCTTCCTAAAGCCCGACAACAAACGTCCAGTAGTAACGTGTTCCAAGGGAGAAGCATGCATAAGCGACTTTGGTATGGCTAAAGCCCTCGAGGATGTGACCAAGACGGCAGCCTCCACAACACTTCAGAGTTCGGGGAGTGCACGATGGCTGGCGCCCGAAATCATCGAAGGGGAAACCCCATCCAAACAATCGGATACTTACTCGTTCGCCATGACGATTCTGGAGTTGATAACCGAAAAGCGACCTCTCATTGAATTCAGGACGGATATGGCTGTCATTCGGGCCATGGCCAAGGCGCCCATCAAGCCGAAACGCCCTACTGGGCCGACAGTGGAGCGGTGGTTGACGGATGAACTGTGGGCACTGATGGGGCGATGCTGGGGTTCGTCTGAGACACGCCCAACGATGGAAGAGGTGGAGGCCCAGTTGCGGGGTATGAAGAATGCGGCTTAAGCAGGAAGCCATCGAGCATGAGCTGTGCATAAAAGGACTTCATTTCTTGGTTTCGTGTACAATACCAATGGACTTTCCGAGTAATACCCAACAGCATTCTGTTTCCGTTCAGCTCCAGTAACATTCGAAAGCCGTAGATCTATCACGAGAAGGATGAGCAAAAGCCTAGCAGGAGGGACGTCAGCAAAACCTGGTGTATACAACAAGTGTGGTAAGAGGACGTGCGCGATTGTTGTACCGCTAGCATCCCCCTCTCCTGCAGCCTAGGAAAAACGCTGCGTAAATCCTCAATGAGGTCCCCTATCCTCTCCCAAGCAAGACTGGTGATTGGAAATACATCCACCGTCAAGTTTCGCAAAACAGGGAAGCTGCCTTGTGTAAGAGTCTGATCGAGATCCTTGTAATCTGGAAATACTAGCGAGGCCCCTTCTCGGAAGCCTTCGCCGTCATTGTATTTTGAGCGATAAATTTCGAATCCAAACTCGAGTTGGATGTGTATAAATGCGAGCGTCCGACTCGCACTTGGGCTCTTCGCTATTTTTTGTAAGGCATTGTCAAACCATCTCGCAGGGCTGTAGATATACGGCCTCCCACTACTAAAACCGGGACCATTCTCGGTATCATCGCAGATTTGAATATCGGCGTAATATGTCGTGCCAAAATGAGACACGTTCATCAGGCAGGTATAGTCGAACTGGTCTGGTGTCGTCGTAAGCTCCAGTACCAGGTGCAGAGATGAGTGCATGAGTGCCGGTTGAAGATGCACTTTGTAGACGTACCATCGTCGGCGGGATGAAACTTGAGTCTTTCCAAAGAGTCCTTACACTATCCTATTATTTTCGCGAGTACATCCTGGTTACGAGTTTTCCAAGCCGTAAGATGAAGGTGTTGAACGTGCAACAGTTTGTCCATCAGTTTCATCGAGAAGAGATAATCAGCAAAGTCCTCGAGTTGCTCGTTGAGTAGATGTAAACGTAACAGTTTCTTCATTGGTCTCGACGTCGAACCGCTCTCTCCTGCATTAGGTTCTTCTTGCCCCCGGTCCTCAGGAGAGAACAACTCCCCAACCTCGTCCTCCACAAGGTCAATCCCATCCAACACCAGCTTTTCCACACCTCTTCCATTCAACAAACACCTAATCAACCCGGTCGGAAGCGTGATATTCTCCAGTCTCACCGTACGTAACCCTACCATTCTGAGGCTACTTTCGTCTCCTTTCGCAATCCCCCTCGTGCCACTATTGAGTAACAGTTTCACCGCCCTCTTCAACCCATCTGAAACTTCCTTCCAGTCGATCTAGTGATAGAAATCCATGCATCCAACCATTGCAAACTGAGCCAAGTTGGTGAGACGTGGTAATATTCGTTCCAGTGTTTCATCCGATTCCAACCAACTCTTACCCTTGTCGTCACACTCGGCTATGATACTTACGTCCTGAACGTACTTGGCGTACTCTGGACGCTTGGAAAGAACGAAGAGGAGATGTGAGGAGGTAATACGCGTCTGGGTCGTGTCTAACGCTCCGGGTGGGCCTATAACAAGTTTCCGGTAGAGGAGTTTTTGTGCCAAGAAGTGGAATCGCGTCGACACTAAGGCACAGTAGCACAATGCTGTTGGGTCGTCCCAGAGGTAGGTTGTGATCATGTCAACAAGCTCTTGCGGAACGGGAGACATGGACTGTCCCATTGAGGGCGCGGAAGTCACGGTGAGAGAAAGCGGGAGGGGGTAAACAGGTGCGTGATGCGTGGTGCCAAGCCGCAGGCCTGGCCGTCGCTGGAGCTGAGACACCTCGAGATCAAAACAGAGAAGCCCAATATGTGAACAGAAAACGGCAGATACTTGAGTACCGCGACTAAGTGCAAGAGAAACGTTATTCTCAAAATAGAGTGATTGTATATATCATATGACCATTTCGTAGTAATGCACTCCATTCAAATAGCTCAAAACAGTTCAAAGTCCATCATTAAAACGTTGGTTGGCGCCGGAGGTTGTCGAGGGTGCTGCACCCTCGAATGAGTCGGATACACACTCATTCGGCATGACCATATTGAAACTGATCACAGGGAAGCGCCCGTTCCCGGAGCATGTAAATCTTATGCTGCTGCCATTCGTACTCTTATGAGGAATACCCAGCCAAAGCCTCGCGCTGAGCCCGGCGTACCCTAATGCAACTACGCTGGTCGGGGACATTGGCTCTCGCCCGTCGATGAAAGACGTAGTGACGGAGTTGGGGAAGATGTAGCTTAGCTCAGTGCGATGTCGGGTGCATGGACACAAGTGTTTCGTTGACCATTACTCCTTGTATGTTCATGTACACATATGTTTTGCGGTAGCTTTTCTTGTGTTATGGAATCCTCACACAACTGAGCTCCAAGCCTAGTATCTCATTGCGCTGTAGGCTACACCCTTCGGCGGGTCGATGGCACAATTGGTTATTGCATCTGTCTAACATTCACGCTTACAGAAGGTCCTCCGATCGATGGGCCGACTCCTATAATGTTTTTTCCCTGTGGAGTAGCCAAGGGAAGAGACGCAAAGAGAGTTACGGACATAAGATAAAGCCCATAAAACAAACGGTTAAGATATTCGAATATAAGTTGTGACATGAAAGGATTTTGTTTCTTGATCCCGTATACAATACCAATGGACTTTCTGAGTAATACATTCTGCTCCCGCTCAGCTTCACAACTTGAAACATTCCGGGTGCCCTATCACGAAGGATATCAGCGAAACTTGTGGTATACAAGTGCAACAAGAGGACGTACGTGCTCTTTGCACAACCAACATCCCCCTCTGTCGCAGCCTAGGAAAAACGTCGCGTAAACCTTCAATGAATTCGCCTATTCTCTTCCCATCAAGTCTAGGAGATGGACATACGTCCACCGTCAAGTTCTGCAAAACAGGGAAATTGCCTTCTTGTGTAAGGATCCGATCGATATTCTGTAACTTGAAAATGCCAACGAGACCCCTTGTCGGAAGTCTTCGTCATCATTGTGTTTTGACCGATAGGTATCAAATGCAAGGCCAAGTTGGATGCGTATAAATGTGAGTGTCCGGCTTGCACTTGGGCTCTTCGCCAGCTTGAGCAGGGTATTGTCAAACCATTTCGCAGGATTGTGGACAATTGGCGTCGGATCGCCCGTGGTGTAATCGGTGTGGATTCGAATAATAACGTCATATGTTGCTCCAAAATACGATAGGTTCGTCAGACAGGTGTAGTTGACCGGGTCTAGTATCATCGTAAGCTCCAGTACCAAGTCTAGATATGATGGACGTACCATTCTTGAGGGGACTAAACTCGAGTGTTTCCAAGGAGTCCTTACAACATTCTATTAATTTTGCAAACACCTCCTGGCCACGAATTTCATAATGCCGAGGCGTAAGATGGAGGTGTTGAACACGCGAGAGTTTGTCCCTCAGTTTCGTCGAGTAAAGGTAATGGGCAAAGTCCTCCAGGTGTTCGCAAGGGAGATCTAAACACAATTTCTTCAGTCGTTTCAATGTTGAATCGCCCTTTCCCGGATCAGGTTCTTCTGGCTCTCTTTCACCAGGGAAGCACAACTCCCCAAACTCCTTGTCTTCCACGAGCTCAATACCACGCAACCACAGCTCCTCCACGCCTCCATTCAACAAACACCTAATCAACCCCCTCGGCAGAGGAATATTCTCTAGTCCCACCGTACGTAACCCCGCCATTGTGAGATCACTTCCGTCTCCTCTCGTTCCGCCGTTAAGTAACAGCTTCACAGCCCTCTTCAACCCGTCCGAAACCACCTTCCAGTCAGTCCAGCACAAGGGAGTTATTCCAGTCATTACAAACTGAGTCAAGTTGGTGAGGAGTGGTAGCACTCTTTCTAGCGTTTCATCCGATTCTAGCCAACTCTGTCTCTCACCGTGACTCCTGGGCGCATTTAAGATTTTTATGTTCTGGATGTACTCGGCGTACTCCGGGTGCTTGGAAAGAACGAGGAGGAGATGTGGAGAGGAAATCCATCCCTTGGTATTGCAAGCGTATGCCTCTTTGGGAGGAGCTATAAGAAGTTTTCGATAGAGGAGTTTTCGTGCAAAGGAGTGGAATCGTGTCGACACTAGGGCACAGCAATACAATGCTGCCGGGTCATCCCAAAGATGGGCTATGATCATGTCAACGAGTTCCTGTGGAACGGGAGACACGGACTGTCCCATTGAAGGTGCGGCCAGTGGGTGACAGAGAAGAGAGAAGAGAGAGAGGTGAACAGGTTGTGGTGACAAGCAGATTGTTGCCGCAGGCCCAGCCGTCCCTGGAACCGAGACGCCTCATGGATCAAAACAGGAAAGCCCAATACATAAAGCATAAAACGGCAAATATGGTGATTTACGATTTTCTCAATAGATGTATCATGTGGTCATTTCATGGTAATACACTGTATCCAGACAGCCGAAACATTTCGAAATCTGTCATTAGACGTTAAGGTCCATCCTCCAAATCCAATCATCTGCGCATTTATTGCAAAGCCAAGACAACACGACCAGCAATCTTACCCTCACCCAGATCGTGATAGACCCTCTCAAGATCATCGATCGGCTTGAGCTGGTAGTGAACCTTCACGGCTCCTGTAGCTGCAATATTGACACACTCGATCGCATCTTGACGGTTTCCGACATACGAGCCATGGATGGTTATACTCTTGAACACCGTGAAGAAGATATTAGCGTCGAGAGAGGCTTTCGCAGGCAAACCAACAGCCATCAAACGACCGTTGTCGCGGAGATAATCAATCGCCTGAGCATATCCACTCGACTACGGAACGTTAATGTGGTGAAAATATGGCTCAAGACCTCGGAAGAACGTACCGAAGCCGTAGTGACGACAGTTGCATGTGCACCCTTTCCGTCTGTGACGCGTTTAATCTCGGCTGTGATATCCTGGCAAGTGGTAAAATCGATCCAGTGATCGGCTCCTAGGGATAGGCAAAGCTTGCGTTTCTCTTCACCGCCATCTGCAAGCGAGGCGTTAGCGTATAACGTCAAGTAGGGACGGTGGACACACCGATAGCAATGACTCGACGACCCATGTATTTGGCGTATTGAACAGCTGGGAACCAACATCAGAGTTGGAACGTGTTTAGAAGTCCAAATTAAACCAACCAAGATGGCCAAGACCTCCACCAGCGCCAGGAAGTACAACCCAATCGCCTGGATTCGTCTCGCTATATTTCAATGCACGATATACGGTCAAACCCTAGTTTGATGTGAGCACTTCCTTGGAGGGCACAACAAGAAAAACGCACAGCACAAAGCAGAGATGCAGCTGCGGCGCTCTCCAGTCCATCAGGAATAGGGGTCACGCAGTTGACGAAAGACACCTGGACACATGAATATATACGCGAGATTCCGTGGAACGCGAGTGCTTACGACGTATTGCTGGAAGGTGCCATCAACAGTATAACCGCTAAGTCGGACGTGCTCACAATCTGTAGTTCATTAGATAGCCGATCGGAATAATAACAAAGCAAGTCCACTCGCTTTGCTCATGGGCGTTCCTGCACTGTTCGCACTGGAGACACCTAAAGAAAGAACACATTTGAAATCACATCACAAGCAACGTCATCAATCGACACCCACGAATATGCGATCCACTTCACACCAACACGGTCTCCAATCTTCACGGGGCTATTGACTGTATCATTCCCAATGGCCACAATATCTCCGACCCCTTCATGTCCACCAATCAGGGGTGTCTTGGGCGGGACAGGCCAGTCTCCCATTGCAGCGTGCAAATCGGTATGGCAGACACCAGTACAGTGCATTTTAATAAGGCATTCACCGGGTTCGAGGTCTTCGGGTTGTTTCACGGGTACATCCGATTTAACTTGTACAGCCCCGCCAGATTTCTGTACGATGGCAGCCCTTTGGGTCTTAGGAATTTTGATGGCCTGCGGGTGAGGTGTGGTGGTGGATGTTTTCTGAGACATCGCGAGGTCGAAGGCGAGTTGTTGTTTGAGGAGGGATGTAGTTGCAAGTCCCGCAGATATGAAGCGACGCTGTAGTCGAGGTAGAACCCAAGGACTAGAGCTGGTTGGAGATCTGAGTGAAAGGCGGAGGAATATTGGCCATATATCCGTTGAGGGTGGTGGAGTTTTATACCACACTAGGTTTAGGGGAGTTGGGTCTCCAATTCGTCACATCTATGATCAGTAGTACACAGCTTGTGAGACATCGGGTATTCTAGACCGTTTGGTTAGTGTTTGCTATGCTGTTTAACCTTGCGGGGACAGACTTTTCAGTCTGGAACGACTCGGTAGTTGAAAGGCTAGGTCGAGAACGAGCTGGTGCCTTTTATCTGTCAGTCGTAGACATTGGATGTTGGCCTATTCTTGGACAGACGCGATATAGTGCTATAAATAGCGTGGCTAGGCCATCGGGGAGCGTTGGGTTGACGTTGGCTACTGAAGGATGTGCGTCGAGCGATGCGTTCTGGATCACAGGTCGCTGATTGCCAACGAAGCTCTGACTTCCGGCAAATGCAGAACCCCTTGATGAAGTGGGACCATCAGAAGGGCCTAGGCTTCGTTTCGTCCACCTGATGATGACAGAAGTGCAGTATGAAAGATGGAAAGAGGAGCGGGTTCCAAAGTTTGAACCTCGAGTGGAAATTGCAGAAAACAAAGTGAGGAGAGGATAAATGGATGAATGTCGGATCCCGAGAAGGGTTGCACAAGGAACGTTCCTGTTGCTCCACCACATGGGAAAATTTTGTTTGGGGAATACCTGCCATTTACTGTACAAGAAAGCCTTGCAGGGGACCAAAGACCGTCATGCCCAAGCATGCCCAGTACCATACTTGCTAGCCAAGACTTTGTGGTGTTATTAATTGTCAGGTAAGTAAGTGCATGAGGTCACCGTTGGGCATGATCTGGAGGATCATTGAAAAAGGGGGGTCGTGTAAAGTTACTTTTAATGCTGAGGTATAGAGAACGCCGATGAGGAAACCGGAAGAGATTTGCTCCCTGGTTGGTGGCTCGGTGATTGGTCCGAATACTACGCCTTACTCAGAAGATATCACGCTACAGCGAGCCGAACGGATGGGCTTGTATAAATGCATCTGCTCGAGGTATTCAGTATCGGGAGTGTTGATTGACAGCTAACCCGGGAACAAAGGCAGAATGATTTACAATGCGATTGGCTATGAAATTGAAAAGAGTGAGAAGAACAAGGGACACGAGGGCCTCAAGGCGAATGTTTTGAGTGAGGGAGACCAGGACACCTGGGATCGAAGCGAGGGGAAGAAGAGAAGAATCACTCTAAACAGGGAGTGGTGTCGTCATCGAGGGTCTAGACTCGCGGTTAATTAGCGTTGGAGGGTGGCGGCCAATGAGAGCGGGCGTTAATGAAGAAGGGTGAATGACGCTAGCTGATGGGAAGGTGGGCCGAAGACGGAAGGAGCCAGGGCGATGTGGCCTGAAGCGATGATCAGCTGGCAAGTCGATGTGGAGCGGCCGACTGAACCTCCGGCCCTTCAACTCGCATCGCCGAGGCCCGCATGAGACTCGCCGCATCTACAGCCTTGCATGCCGTACCGGCCGGACATGCTTCTACAGATGAGGAGAGTTGGAAGAAGGCGGAAAGTTCCCACGGAAAGAATGACGTCATAAGAGGACGTGGCCGGAAGCAGCGGAGGCAAGCGATGGGGAGAGATTTGGGCAGCGGAGAGCAGGGCATGGACGTAAGAAGGGTGCGGGTCGGGAGGCGGGATGGCGGGGCTTGTGTGAGAGAAAAGGCGGTGTGGCGTTTAATTACCCGATTTGTTGCTCGGTGTGGTGGGATTTGACCCGTGCTCTTGGCCGTGCTCGCCGCCCTCACCTGCTCGCTGTCCTCGCTGCATTGGAGTGAAGTGGGCCTCATCACTATCGTCCGGGTACTGTTGATTACGTTTACTGAACTCATCCCGGGGCTGGTTCTGTCGTGTTTCCCATACTGCAAGCTCTGGAGACCGCGAGGAGAGGTCAGTGGAATCAGGGCTTGGGTTAAGCGGAATTTTTAATCTCGACAATTGGTGCCTATATATGGATTCACTGCGAACAGTGAGTTGTCTTCATGCATCACACTCACAATAGCTCTCCCTCTTACAGGAGAAATTTCCACCAGCCCCTCGTTTCTCGTCCGACTTCTGCTCTTCCCCAGTCCCCGTCTCCTCCAGCCCAGCCCACCAACGATGACATCGAGGCAGTCATCCAAATGGCCACTTCTGCTAGGCAGACCCCAGACGGCCGCTCCGGACCTCTCAAGGACACAAGAACGCAGCTCTTCGTAGGCAATGTGCGATATTTCTTTATCTTCCTCCTCCTTTCGCTCACAAATCTCCCCAGCTTCCTTACCGTGTACGCTGGCAAGACCTCAAGGACCTCTTCCGTCGTGCAGGCACTGTCCTGCGTGCAGACGTTTCACTCGGACCAGACAATAGATCCCGCGGCTATGGAACAGTGCTGCTTGCCACTGCGGAGGACGCTGGCCGTGCTATTGATATGTTCCACGGCTACTCGTGGCAGACCAGAATACTTGAGGTTCGCCCAGACAGGTTGCCGCCAGACTTCGATAGTCCCCTTTCAGCTCCGGTCCCGAACTCACTTCCCCCTCCCCAATCCTTCTCCGCGCCTTCCTCCGTTCCCCTCAGCTCTCCATTGGCCTCAGCTACACATATTACAAGCCCATCTCGGAGCGTTCGTGCTTTAGCTGATGACCTCGACTATAACTCTATCTTTGGATCCGAGGCATCTAACACGGCGCCATCTTCTGCGTGTCGCAACCTTTTCGTTGGCAATGTGCGTATACTCTAACAATCCGAGTCCGCGAAAACGCCTCATTTACACATCCCGTTAGCTTCCTTTCCACTGTCAGTGGCAAGATCTCAAAGATCTGTTCAGGCAGGCAGGCACCATCATTCGCGCCGACGTTGCTCTTGGTCCAGATGGTCGCTCTCGCGGGTTCGGGACGGTCGTGTTCGCTACAGAGCAGGATGCTGAGCGGGCGGTTAAAATGTTTAATGGGTAAGCCGTCGTGACACTTGTTCGCAGAGCTTCCTTACCACCGTCTTCCCTTGTTCCCTTTCCGTCAGGTATGAGTACAATGGACGTGCGTTGAAGGTCCATTTCGACCGATATTCACATCTAACCCAGCCCTCTGCTTCTCCGACCCATGCGACGTTCCACCAAGCGATGTCGTCAGCATCAATGGGCCAACCATCGTTCACTACGACGATGACGACGCGGCCCAACCATATTACCCTTCCATTAGGATACCACTCAGAATTCTTGCCTCCTTCTGGACCATCATCGCCTTATGATTTATACCAAACAAAAGTGCCGGTGTTCTCACAACCTCTGCACTCCCAGGACGCCCATCCACCGGGTGGATCACAGCCACAAGCGCAGCTCCTACAGTCGCCACCGCGATCGCTCCAAGACAACGATGCGCGATCACTGAGCGATGTAGACTCGATTTCGACTAAGCTCGCTTCAACATCCATCTCGACCAGACCCGGTCTTATATCGCCGCCGCAAGCTAGCAAATCGGCAATATTCAACAGTAGCGGATCAGCGAATGCTGCTGCGCCTAATGATACATGGAACAATGCCACTCCCCAAGTTGAACTATCCCAATCCCAGGCGCAGCCCCAAAAGTCGAATACTGTGAATAACACCACGACCGCCACGACGACAACCCCTTCGCAGGGCCAACACCCACACCACCCAGGACCTATCTCACTCCCACCTCCAACCCTCTCATTCTCTCTCCCACCCCATACATTATCGCCCCTCCATCACCCCGGTATGCCTGTTGCTATCTCGCCAATTCAACATCCTAGTATGGGTTCCCCTCTCCATCATCCGTCCACCTACTCTCCCCATCAACAAATCGTTCCAATGACGCCCCACGGACTCCCGCCAATAACACCCTCCATGCCTCCATTCATCTTCCACCCCGCACCTGCACCCGCATCACCTACAGCCTCCGTACATACCCCCGCTGCACACATGCCCATGTACGGGACGTCGTCATTCTCCCCAACGGTCGCGATGTCCCCAGGGACATTCTGGGGACGTCCAGGGAATCATCATCCGAACCCATTCATCAACCCCGCTGTGGGTGCACCTGTGCATATTCATTCGCCAGGAGCTACCCGGCAGAGTGGGAACGTGAACGCAGGGAATGTTGGTGGAAGCGCATTCTTCTACGCGCCGCCCGGACCAGGACGAGTTGAACCGACAGGGTACTTTGATCCTGTGTATCTCCCGACTGGGTCACAGCATTCAGCGGGGCTTGGACCGAGTGGGTTAGCAAATGAGATTTTGGAGGAGGAGAATGAATCTGCTGCGGAGGAACAGGATTCGGGTGAGGTAGATGGTGCAGGCGCAGGGAAGGAAGCGGGTGAGGGTACACCGTCGACCGATGGGAGTCGTGAGACGGACGATGCGATTGGGAGGAGCACATCGCAGGATTCGACAGGGACGAAAGCGAGTACGTTTTCGGAGGCGACGTCGTGGTATAATAGCGAGGAGAGTGGTGATGAACGGACTAATTGGGATGGGAGAAGGTCGGGAGCTGTGGGATCCAGCGTTAGTCTTGCTGTTTCGAACAGCACTGATTCTGGGTCCGGTATTGGGAGTGCAAATGGTAGCGGGACCGGAAGTGGCCTGGGAGTCGGAATCCTTGGCGAGGGGAGGAAGACCATCTCGCGCACGCACTCAATGTCGGGTGGGCCCAAACCTCTCTTTCTGAATGCATATAAACCCGACTCAGATCCTCCGACGCGAGCGACTAGCTCGGGACATGACGAGCCTATGAGTACAACTGCAACGTCCAGGGTGTTCCCGAACGCAATCCCGGGATGGCCAGTCTCATTTGGTCCTCTCACCACCCAATTGAAAGGGAAAGAGCAACAAAAACGAGGTGAATGAAAAGGAGTGGGTTGGTGGCTTATACCAGTTCGTTGACGCTATATGCCTTACTGAGGCACCGTTTATTCACGATTTATTCATGAAACATCAGGAGCTTTCAAGCATATGGGGAGGGTAACTCCATCTAATTTTGGGCTTAGAGGTGTAGATAGGCATTTCGTTTTTGGCATTGGTATTGGCAACACCTGGATGGAAAACTGGAGGGCGGAGTGTGGTCCCTGAATGTACGTGTAATCGTGTATTTCTGCTATTGTTTTTTTCTCTCTTTGTCCTGTCCTTTTTCCTCTTTTCCCTGTATCCATCTCGTCGGTCCCTCTTCTCTATTCCCATGTGCTATGCGGTTGGACTTGCTGACTGCCAACCTCGTCATCATTCTCATTGTCTCTTTACCCCTTCTACCTTTCTGTCCGGTATAAAGTATCTATATGTCTTTTCTCTCTCCTATTGCACTGGCTAGTTTGTTTGCTGACTCCTGACTCTGATGGTTATCATCTCCTCCCTCTCTCTGGCTTTGTTCGCATTACGGTTACTACAATCGACGGTCTTTCATTCTTAGTCGCTTGGGTTTCTACGGCACATATCCACAGTAGATTCACTGTATCATCAGTTTCGTTCATTCAGGTTGGGTTCGGTTTCATGGCCACGTTTTCCTTTATGTATTTAACCTACTTTTTGGGTCTCAGCCCCCTCTTTTGAAGCGATCAGCGCAATCCAAAACAAGCCATCTCTTGCTTTCGCATTCTCCCTCGGAAAACCCCCGGCCCCACCACGATCGTGGCATCGGATTTCTAGACTCACCAAGCTGACTTCTTTGACCAAAAGGAGGTTCTCAGAGTACACCGATTACATCACATATGAACGAAAAACCACAACAGGTCCAACGCCGTCCATATTAAAAGACCTGAACATTGAAAATTTAGATATTCAGGAATTCGTATGGTGGAAACGAGTGGAAGGAGGTGGAGACGAAAGCAAAGCAAGGAGTTCTCATTAGGCAATGTGGAGCGGGAACCGGATGGATGAACCGTATGGGTGATAGTTGATTGATATGCATCGCTAATGCATGACGGAGTCCGTGGTTAGAGGTGATCGGTTGAAACGGGGGAGGCCCTGCTGGTGCCTATTCATGACGTTGTTGGTACCGTTATGGAGTATGTAGATGTTAAGGCGCATGTGGCGTGCCGAGCGGTTCACAGCCGAGGTGTGCGAGGGTAGGCGTGTGTGATCTGGATGATCTGCGCGGATGCGAGTGTCGATTCTTGGCGGTCGCTGTCACGTCTTCTGTGCTCGCTTGTACCTAGGATGTAGGCTCCGTAGGCAGGACCTGTTAGATGTTGTTAACTTGTTCAATCACTTGGCGGGTAGGTAATCCAATGAAGAACTACTGCGCGTCGAAGAGCTGCCCCTGGTAGATCCCGGGAGTACTAGACAAGTGGAGTGAGGTCCCGGCATCCTGGGACAGTGGAAACGTGGAGGCGTGGAGTGCGACGGGAATTGGATTTTACGGAACATCGTGCAAATCATGAATCGGGTTGTGTAAGTCGTAAGTGGCTCAGAAATGAATGCGAGGGTTCTTGAAGCAGATAGCTATGACCCCAAAATCCTCGGCATGTGTATCAGTTGAGCGAATGTTGTCGAGCCTAACGCGTAGGGAGTAAGTCTATAATCGTCATGCAACTTTCAAGATATGAGACTCTGAAGTAATATTAACAACTCTAGCTGCCTGTAGGGATGTCTCACGCGACGAAGTTAGCGTTTGTCGCGATGATCGTAGCTTTTTGCTACACTTGTCAAATAGAAAAAGAAACCATACCGAGTAACGTGAAAGCGCGACGTCAGCCCACTTCCAATAAAGTGGATAGGTCTAAAGAGAGTGGTGATACGTCGCTCTCTGCAGAAGGTTCAGATTGCCTATGTCTCCATCACTAGCGTCATGGCACAGAAAGTTGGCTAAACTCAACTTTCAACTAAGTAGTGTGGGCTCTAACCATTCCGGAGCGATATTTTGAGAACGGCTCACAGCAAAACGATCTTGATCTGCCTAGAATGCTGAGGGGAAGCTCCCGCAACTCTGGATGTACTGGTTATAGTCTATGCAAGGAGGATGGGCGAATCACCAAACACCAAAATGTTGCCGATCTTTGAAGTCCTCATAAACTCTTCGCTTTTCAACGTTCACTAGCATGCGTGATCTCCGAGAGAACATGTCGGCGAGAATGCTCGTTCGTCGGCTTTGCCACATTATGACGTCCCTGGCTCTGCTAGACGGTTACAGTCAAGCGGGTGTCGCATTTCACATGTTATCATTACTGTTTGAGGGTGGCTGTAGTTAACCTGACCTTCTTCCGAGGGCCTCGCACGTAATTGAAATTGAACTGGCTGAGGTGATTGCCAGCCTCAAGTCTCGCTCTCGCCCTAACCTGTCGCGCATATAGATACATTTCTGGCAGCAACGGAGCGAGGATATGCTCGTATACTGTCCACGGAGGTTTCTGGACAGGAGTGTATGTGGTTGACTGAGGTGCGAGCCGTTCTTGACCTGCCCTGAAAACCCCGCACGACGTCACGTCTGCAACCCACTGTAACATAGGATGCTTTCTGCTCTTTTGAGACGCACCATATTTTGATCCACTTACATCCCCTATCTCCATTTCCCATACAATCACTTCCCAACGGTTCGCTCCTTGGACAGTCCTTTCGATCCAGTGGATGGACAATGTGGTCCACTTCCTTCCCCACCAGCCTCTTGCTGCTTCTTTTGGTACTACATTCCTTAAACTTTCATGCCAGCATTTCAGGCATACAGGAATACATTCCCGTCATCAATCTCATACGTGATCGGTATTTGAAAAGTATACTCTTGACTCACGAGTTCGTCCCGGAGCGCGGACCACTTGGCCTTGACCATTCCCTAGTGGCCGGTCGCTTGAATTGTTGGTCGTTCGTGAATAATGTTGCAGCCCTCGTTCCCACAGTGGGTACTCGCACCATGTGGTCAATGAATTATAATCACACGGAATGCCTTTGAAGCTGCTCACAAGACGAAAATACATAATTTCTGCATCCCATTCAGGCCCACGAACTCGAAGCAACTCCCGCACACACTTGTCTGGGCCCAAACTTAGAACTATGGTCCCTTATAAGCAGACCTTTAATTGATGTCGCTATCCCAGATCCCTACCGGATCCTCAAAGTACCCTGTGATTATGCGCAATTCCTGGTTTTTATCCCTCGCCCTTACACTGCCTTTTTGTGGGGGAACAAGTGCAAGCCTTGTCGATGACATAGTGGATGCCATAACCCACGCCGTGGATTGTGGTTCATGTCATGCACTCTTGGTCCCTATTAAGGGACTCGCAGAGCTGGGTGATTCCGCGTTCTCCTCAACTATTATTGCTGTTTGCAAGACTCTCGGTGTGGGTAATGTTTGCGGTACAATCAAATTCGAGAACTAATGGGACATATCCCCGCTTCCATTTTACAGGTGGAAGATGATGACGTCTGCGAGGGCCTTATTTCTCAACAAGGCCCTATCCTTGCGCATGACCTGCGATCCATTTCTCCCTTTAAGCAAACATCTACCAAACTATGTGAAGCAGTGTTTGGTTTATGCCAACCTCCTGACGTTAATGAGTTTAAGTTCCCGCTCCCCGTCGCTCCTGCGAACCCAAAGCAATGGACAAGTCAAGGCCGTCAGCCGTTCCAAGTCGTTCATTTCAGCGATGCCCACATCGACAGACAATATACAGTAAGTCTCGGCTGACTTGCGAGTTGTAACAGCCTCGTTTACCGGCGAGGAATCTTATAGCCTGGTGCGGAGGTACAATGCACCAAACCAATCTGTTGCAGGAATTACGCAGATGAAGTTGGTCAGCCCATCAAGATGGCTGCTGGAGCTTTGGGAAGCCACAACTGCGATACCTCGACTGGTTTGGTACAAAGCATGCTCCATGCCGCTTCCATTCGAGAGAACTCTTTTTCGATCTTCACGGGTGATGTAATCGAAGGTGAATTCCATGAAGATGTGAAGACGGAACCACTGACTATTTGCATCGTTAGCCGATATTTGGCTGGTAAATCGCACCGGTGTTACCGATGAATTAACCCAGTTCAATCATGAAATGGAAGTGCTCATGGATGCACCAGTCTTTCCCGCGATTGGTAAGAAGACTCTTCGTATTTGGCAGAACAAGTGACGAGGGCTTCGAGTACAGGAAACCAGTTAGTACCTTCCACGACTTTTCTCCCTCCACCTGGCATACGACGTATCTATCAACATCTAGCGATGCAGCTCCGGTAAACAGCTTCCCTCGAAACACTACCTCAGGAGCGTCTTCACAATGGGTGTTCGATACCCAAGCTGCTGGCTGGTCGGTGTGTCTCGCTGAACTTACTAGCAAGTATGCTATCAAGAGCTTACCTTGGTTTTAAGAAATGGCTTGACGCATCTGCGACGAATTCCGTACAACACATGTCTGGAAGCTACTCTGTCCTCGCTCCCGGCACTAAGCTTCGGTACGCTTCCTTTCCTTTGTCTTCCCTCTGTCCTTGACTGCACGATCATTCACTTTCCCGCAGTATCATCTCCATTAATACCATCTATTGGTACAAAGCCAAGTAAATGTCTCCTTTGGAAGAACGAGGTCGATATCTTACTCTTCCTAGTTTTTGGCTCTTCGACAGCGATGATCTCCAGTCCGTATCATCTACTAGAATCATGATGTTCGATTCACAAATCCACCGCTCAGACGAGATCCCAACGGAATTCTTGCTTTCGTTGCTGAGCAGCTTCAAGCCGCAGAAGACGCCGGCGAGAGGGCATGGATCATTGCACATATGCCACCGAGTACGAGCGATGCGTTGCACGATCAGGTGCAGAATTCCGCTACTTTGGTTGTGGTCACCTCTAACCAGTCGATCCAGTCAAACTACTTTGACCAGATTGTCCAGCGATACAAGAACACCATTGCAGGACAGTTTTACGGACACACACACCGCGTGAGTCAGCACTAAACTTCGACAGTGACTTCCTCTGATGGTCAACCAGGATGAATTCGCTATCTCTTATTCCAACTACGACAACCGCACTGCGGAGAACGCAGTGAGCACAATGTGGATCGCGCCATCCTTGACCCCTCGGAGTGAGCTCCACAAGTCTTTATACAGGAAAACAGGCTGACGGGCTGGACTTGGATAGGTGGCAACCCTGCCTTTAAGGTATACGACGTGGATCCAGATACCTATGAAATCATGGATGCCAGAGTATTCATCAGTGCGCTTTTCGCAGTGTTCATACCTCATTCACTCCGTTGATGTTTAAACTTGGAGGTGACCTGGCGGACCCTTTATTCCAGACCAGTCGTAAGGAGACCACTTGAAATCAGCGACCTTAGTCTTGCGCTCAGTCACATTTCACAGCTCAATGGAAACAATATTATTCGGCTCGCGAAGTCTACGGATCCGCCATTCCTGGTGGCTGGCCAGCCAACACTCCATTAACACCCGCATTTTGGCATAAAGTCACGGAGGCATTCGAACAGGATGATAGCCTGTTTCAGAAGTTCTTAGAGTTCAAATCAAGAGGCGTAGATGTGGAGGTGTGTGCACCTGGGGACTGTAAGGACAATGCACTGTGCGCTCTGCGCGCAGGAAGGGCTGAGAATAATTGTGTGAGTATCTTGTCTCTGTAGATTTGGAGTTCACATTCGCATTTGTATTTGAATGTTATAGCACGTTACACAAGCTGGGCTTAACTTCCGAAGGAGAGGGCTTGGTCAGGTCCCTGGACGAGTGGGGCGGGTCGCTGAACATTGTGAGGGTGCGGACTTGGGAACAATATTTTCGCAAATGCCGAGTAGAATGGTATGTCCCTTATGAAGTTGCATAATCAATGCTGATGATATGGAACTCCTCTAGGCTGAATTCGACACCGAGGAGCTAAAGGCACGGTTGAAGAACCTAGTTCCTTCCGAAGTGGCACAGTGATGCAAACAAGACTGGGCGACAGTTTGGTGGCAGACTGTACTTGTCGAGAGAGAATGTGAAGTTATGAGTGAAACGTCTACAGTGTATTGCATTTCCCGCGAATCCTATACTGAAGGCCTGTCAAGAGTCCCAGAAATAAACAGGACAAAATGGAAGGACGGGTTCCATGGCTCCCTGAGATCGATGCTTTGTGTATCGAGTTTATACTTATGTGTCAAGGTCTCGCGTGTTCCCGTTCGCGAAGGAATCTATTACGTGTCCCACATATAGCGCAAGTCGGTCATAGTCCCGCACTTGGATCTTGCTTGGAAAGATGTCCTTGTGAAACACTTCGGGCCATTAATATGAGTTGCGAGCGACAAGAGGACAGTCGTGCTCTTACATGAACAAATCATACCTTCGAATTGTTCAGAATAAGTGAGGGGCGGTGGCGCGAAGTAATCGAAGGGAGATTCCCGGCGGTTAAAGGATCAGTGCATCCGCAAGGCTCAATTTAGAAAAGGGGGAGAAACGAGCAGGGGCTTGAATAGATTATGGCGGCGGCTCTTCTGCTAATGTTATATTGAAGTGAGTCCCTAGACCTGCCAGAGAAGCGTGGTGTATCACCCAGCGGTTTAGCTCAAAAACTCAAACTCTAGCCTATACCAACGGATACTTAAGATTGTGCGCACCGTATGAAAATGATCTTTACCGAGTGATTCGGTGTAGGCCTGTGCGTCTAGATGGGGGCCCGTGAAAGACAATGTTTAGGCCTCTGGAAGCTGGAGTCCTCGAAGTTCGATGTGCGTTCAAAGGGTCTGCTATGTCCTTATCAACTGTTCAGTTATTGCTGAGCTATTTGCGTGTATTGGGTTCCAAAGGTCTCGATCACGTGCTCTCAACTCGGAACGAGCTGTCGCTGTCTGCAACAACCACGAGCACCACCGCACCAACGACTCCGTCCCCAAAACCTTTATTCCCCTTTCCGACTGAATGGCGTCTCCCACAACAGCATCTCAAACAGAACTCAAGGCGAACAGGGTTCCGCTGCACTGGCGCGATGGTTGCTCTGCGTGAGTTGTAAACACCCTACCCGGAAATGTGCGGTACTCATGTTATGTTTGGAATTTTGGGACTTGGAATGGAACTCGGGCGTGCTTGTGCTATGAATGTGGACATTACATTGTACGGTGGACTTCTGAATGGACTGCCTCGGGATACGTTATGGGACATTGATACTGGACGTTTTGTTACGGGCCTCTTGACGTTTCGTCGGACGAATGGGCGACTGTCTGGTCTGCATACCTTGCTCGTGACTATACGGGATTCCTTCTGTTGCGACTCGGAATGCCGAAATCAGGCTCCTGATCCCGCTGAATGTTTGTCGGAAAAAGAACTACTACCTTCCTTGGGAATGTGAGCACGAGCGCCACGAGTATGAGCGGTACGTCTTCTATTCGATATTCATTAAACCCACAAAGGCAATTTCTTAACACATGGACTTCTTTCTTAGGTGCCAATATGAAGAGTGGGTTCAACTTGTGATTCTTGCAGAGTTTTTCCGGAAATTGACAGTTTGGTGATTTAGTTATGTCCGACGGATGAAGGTGTTGGCAAAGAAGAAGGCTGAAGCTGTTGATGAGTAGGAGACTTTGGCGAGAAGCTGGAGACTGTAATGGAACATCGATAAGACGGTAATAATAGATCCTTTGATTTCTTTCATAAGGTCGTTTTGGCCTTGGATCAAGAACAACGCACTCAGAATTGCAGATCGATGAGTTTACTACCAACTGGTGGTGGAAATGGGTTTTAGTTCGGAACTTTGAAATGTTTGACATGTGGAACAGCTCCCGAAATGAAGTCCGTAGTTCAATAGTGAATTTGAGTGCTCTGTGCTCTGGCTTAGCCGCTTAAGAATCATTGCAACGCATCTTGTACACATCAGAACACACATGGTAATGGTAAGGGAAAGGTGTAAAGACACAGAAAGGAGGTTAGAAGAAACAACCACGGAACAATGCTACTGGGAGGCTAGGCCATTCCAAACAAACGTGAGTCTAAGTCTTGGGCCAAGTACTAAAGCCTACCGATGAAGTTACGTCTGTCGTTCACAAATTCTTGATAGACCAAAGTGACCCAGGTTTCGCCAAGGTACTGACTCAAAACCACCCGATCATCGAGGCCTAACTCTTCTTTCCTTCGCTTGGCAAGGACATAGGCCGGTTCGGCGTACTCTAAGGGTCCACATATGACGATCTCGTATTTCTTTATGTGCTTTGTTTTGTTGAGTAGTAGAGATTGGTTAACTGCCCAAAGAGGAGCCATGCTGTTGGCTTCACAGAGTTTTCGTACCCTGGTCATGGTCGGGTACGTGACGACATCCTCGATCTCCCCGTCACTGAGATATGTATTCGCGCTGGTGAGGAAGGATACACATGGGTGTTGTTTTAGGGCTTTCGAGTTGAGGATGCCATGTGTTGGGCCCAAGGTGATCTTTTCGAGGTGAGGAGGGAGAAGCGGTTGAAAGCACCGCCATAAATGCTGGTCCAAGTAAAGAATAGTTAGGGAACGCAACTCAGTACAGAAGCCGATGAGGCACCCCAGAGCTGTGATAGGCCAGTGGCTGGAGCCATAGAAGAGATCACCTTGATCATGTGGATTTCTGCCAATGTAGAGGTCTCGGACGAGGAGTAATCGGTTGTGGGTACGCTTGTTGGGTTTGTCATGCCTTGCGACGAAGTCGGTGATATCTCTAGCGGTGGTGAAGCACAGAGAGTGGTAGATGATCGGGAAGACCCATTCAGAAACGGCGGAGCTGACGAGGCACATCTTTGGTGCTACGGAAGCATCCTGGCAAGCCCAGAAAATGACTGCAGAGGAGTGTTATCAGAGGATGTGCAGGTAAGCTTGGGCTGATGACATACTCTGGGAACAGTAAGTGTGATGTCATGACAGGATGAGCAGATTGGTTACCTTTCTAATCAACTCTGGGGGAAGGGTGCTTTGCGCTTCTCTTCTTGCTGTTCGTGCAGCCTTGTGTTTTTTCTCGGTCTGGAAGGACAGTGAGGAGCAGAGGTAGTAGGATGGTCTTGATCTGGGTCGCTCAGGGCACGCAAAAGTGGTGATGTGGGGTGGGGGATGGGACGCGACGCTTTGCATGGTGGTGAAAGCGAGGTGAGGGAGAAAATAGAGACGAGGGGTTCTTGAGAAAGAGAGTCTGAGACATTTCTGGTCAGTCAGCGAATGTATTGACTGAGTGAGGTTACTGTAAGTGCTAGAACAAGTCACTCGTTCCCATCACGTCACCCTGTGTTCCGCTTCCTGCTACCACTTCCGCCTGTCGACGATCTCTCTCTATCTCCTTCTCTCCTTCCATATACCCTTCCAGCTTCTAATTATCTATCCTAGCGCTCTCAACCACCCACTGCTCTAAATTTCTTGCTATGCTACGTATCTGCCGCGCAGAGGATGGCCATTTGTTTCAGGTCTGCAATCGCCTCTTTACTGTCTTCTGTCCATTCACCTCTTGCCTAGACTAATGCTACTTTGAGGGATATCGAGAGGCAAGTATAAGGGGCCCCATTCTGTTGTAGTCACACCAACCCCCAAACTCTAGAGCTGGGAGCTTGGAACTCTTCATCCATCAGGAGACCGGACTCAACCAGGAGGCCGTTCTGGCGTATCTTTCGGATGGCCGGCGGCTCACCAATTCAAACGTCCGGGATCTTGCTGGTGCCGCAGACCAAGTACGTGACATGTTATTTCATCTCCGGTGTTCGCTTTAATCTTGTGGCCGCAGACAGTTTATGTGTTTAACAAGTTCTACCTCGACTACGAGTTGGAGGATGTACTAAAGGACCTGCATGTGAAGCCCACGTTACAACCAATAGTAGAAGGTCAGATTGCTTTCCTTCGGCTCGTCTCCGATGCTAACGTGGATTATATGCGCAGAAAGCATACCTGCGACACCACCATTCCGACCTTCACAGCTCGCTGCATCATATCTGCGCACAGCACGCCTTCACCATGAACAAGTCAACCAGATGCTCATCGCATTACATTATCAACACGAGGCTTTGCGAATAGCCACCAGCAGTCTTGATCTCCACGTTCTCGCCATATTTGACACTTTTGAATCTATCGCTACCAACTCAAGACGTGAACTCGCAAAACAGGCCTCGCTTCTCCAGGGACTAGACGCGGACCTTGAACTCGTTAAAAGAGTGAAGATACACGTTGAATTCATGTCGAATTCAGTTCGGCGCGCTATCGAAGCGGGCGAACGGCATAGAACTTTGGGAGATTATGTTTCCAATGAAAAGATGCGCACCGTGGCGATGGGTTGTGTGCGAACGCATGGTGTGTACTCGAATCTTTGGCATAGCATATCTTCTGACCTCCTCGAACAGAGGACCTAAAAGCGCGTTTCGAGATCACCGAGAAAGTTGTCCTCAAGCTCAAAGAGGGTACCGATATTGTTCGGTCATCTGCCAGCGACAGGCGGTAATTATTGGCACCCTCTTGCTGCGGTTCTGTTATTCACACTTTACAGGTTGCTGGACGATGCAGAAGCATGCTTTCAACGATCCCAAGCATTTGTGGAGAAAATCACTGATTATGCTGCTGCCCTTGAGGGTATGCCTTGATACTCTCTCTTTACAACGTTTTGACCTTGCACAATAGGCCCCACGAATAGCAACGACAACTTGATTCACGGTGAGGAGAGAGTATCTAGCATCCGACCCCGTGTCTGATTCTGGTAGAGCTTCGTCAGCTGGATCATGACCATCGCAACGAAGTCCATTTCATCGCAGAGATCAAGGTGACATCATTATTTCAACCTCCCAGAGATATCAATTCACCGAGGTAACGCAGAATGAATACACTGAACAGTGTATCATAACCGTCCGGCGTATCAGCCTCCTCAACAATGACGTAGCTCAGGTACCCCCTGCACTTACTGCGCTTCAGGCCAGCTTCCGCGGAAAGAACAGCTTCTCTCATATCCAACGGCTCCACAATATGCTGTATGCATACGGTGCTACTGTGATAGAGATCGTCCGGCGCAAAGAGTTTTGTGAGCGGTACTGCCTTTAGAAACAGGACTCCACTAATTTCACGGCTTATAGCACGATTCTTCTTCCAGCGTGCACAAACCATTCTAGAGGTGATGGCTAAGCTTTCGTAAGGTGCACCTCATTCTCCGCTGTAAAGCATCACTGAGAGGCTTTCAGGGCGGGCGAGCGCAAGAGGCGCCAGGTCTATCGCAGTGAAGTGCACGGACAGCTCCCTTTCGATACTCGCGGAATGGACGATCCGGTTCCCATCATAGATTTTTCTCCGACCGGGAGCACCGATGCGGCATACTCGCTTGAGCGAGCAGATGTTGATGGTATATCCTAACTATCCATTCCCCCGAGGTCTTGTTTCACGCTGATGCCCCACATAGCTTTGATGCGTGTTTTAGATGACCTAGAGCAGTATTCAAAATCATCCAATGATGACATCGCTTTGCGGGCCGTGACAGAGTGCCGTGCTTCTCTGCAGAAGCTGATTGTCAAGATGGACGGTTTGGAGGCCGGTTTCGACAGAATTGCAGAACGTTCACGTGGGTTCAAATTTTATCGGACTCTATTGTTCATTAATAGTTTGGATTTCTGATGCAATCTATCATGTAGTCCTATCTGCATCAAGACTATCTTCTTCCCGCAGGCGATGTGAGCTTTTCCATCATCATCACAATTGAATGCAGCTAATATTATCCATTCCCCCCGATTGTTAGCAATTGAGGCAGAGGAACAGGCGTACCAGGAATTGGCTGAACAATTGCGGATGACGCAGGAAGCCAAAACACATCAAGAAGCCATGTTTAAAGAGGAGAGGAGGACGTTGCAATCTGAGATCCAGAGGCTCAAGAAAGATCTCGAGGAAGCCGACTCGTCCATTTCCACGGAACAAGAACGCAGCAATCGGTTAGAGCGCGAGCTGCATCAAGTTCGAGGACAATTGGAAGGCGATGCTACTGCACGACGGATATTGGAGGAGCGCAATGCAGACCTTGCAGCTGACATCGAAAGCCAACGGGTTGCCCTAGAACGAGCTCTGTCAGACGCGACGTATCAATCCCGAGAAGCTGAGCTCGTGCGGCAGGAGCTTGCTCAGGTTAAAGCTGAGTTTGAGGAAGTGAAGGCGCTGGAAGCTAAGAACGCTGCTAAAGTTGTCGCCCTCCTCGAGGAGCAGGCCAATAACCTGCGCAAATTGGAGGACGCTCGTGCTCGTGGAGAGGATTTGCAAGCGCAGATCCGGGCGGCCCGGGCGGAGAGTGATGAAGTCCATCAGGCACTCAAGGAGGCCAGCTTGGAGAAGGATCGCCTGTTAAGGGCGCAAGCTTCAGAACATGATCGCATTATTCGAGATCACAGGGCAGAGGCTGACGGTGACCGCGCCGTGCTCGAACGCCAATTTTATGAGCTTAAAGCCATTGTCGAGAACAAGGACAGGGCGATCAAGGACTTGAAGGCAGAGGTGGAGGTGGCAAATGCAGATGCCGTCGGTTTGCGGGAGGAGTTGCAACGTGTTGAGCACGAGCTTAGAGAAGCTAGGCACATGGAACGGATCCTCAGGGAGGACCTACGCGCGGGGCAAGTCTCCCAATCAGATTTCGAGCAACGACTTGAAGATAGTAGTCGGCTAGTCGCTCAGATTTTGGATGTCGCGATCACGTTCCGCGACTCCCATGTGAAGGCTATGGCTTCGGCTCAGGCGATGACGTCCCACACCAATTCAGCGAAACACGCGACCATGGCAAATGCACTCAACATGGCGGAGTCGGCGCTTTCATCGGGAATGCGGCATAGTATCATTGGGCATGGACACAACGAGGAGGCCGAACCCATTGACCCCTCAGACCCTTCCGCTGCTTTGGAGATCCTGCGGGGGTTTGATCATGACCACTTCCTCGAGGTGATATCGAAAACGGGGTCGACGATACGCAAATGGCAGAAGCAATGCAAGGAGTACCGAGAACGTGCAAAGGGTAAAATTTCATTTAGGAATTTTGCGAAAGGGGATCTGGCGTTGTTCCTCCCTACGAGGAATTCCGTTTCGAAACCATGGGCTGCGTTCAATGGTAAATCTGGACTGTCAATTTACCTCATCAATCTTTCTGCTATGACTGATGCCCGATGATGTTCCGCTGTTTCATGTTACAGTTTCATTCCCGCACTACTTCCTTCAAGCAACCGGACACCTGGCCGAACAGCTGAAAACGCGGGAATGGATCGTGGCCAGAATTACCTCGATTACAGAGCGTGTTGTGGACCATCAGGTGAGCAACACTTGACCACTATTTGTAGCACGAGCGGTGTTCAGCTATCTTTGTGTTCTCTGTTAGGATCCCACAAGCAATCCATATGGTCTAGGCGACGGTATCAAGTACTACATGCTCGAAGTGGAAGACTGGACCCAACCCAGCCAGAATAAGCGACGAGCTTCCTCCAGAAAGGTCTCGATCGAAAAGGCGCCCAAAGACGGCCTGTCAGCCATTACTCCCATAAATAGCCCACCGGCATTGCCACCAGTAATAGCGTCCGGACCGCCCGAAACCGAAGTAGAGGAGACCTTCCGTGTCACTCATCCTCCTAACTCGCAGTTCTTTCCGGTACGAGCGCGGTCAAACTCTTCACCTGGTGCACGACCATCATCGCTATCACGACTTCTCGCGCAAGCTACGGAGAATCAAATCGACGGACTTGGACCACAACATGGTACCCCCCAACGAGACGCGGTAACCCCACATGAAGCTCCACATGAAACGTCGTCTTCTCCCAGAGACACACCGTCACCCCAACCACAAATTTCACAATCTCCCGTACAAACTTCGCCACCTCCTCCACCATCACCTTCTCTTCCTCCTATCATTTCGACAGTACCCCAAAACTTTGCCAGCCAACCATCACCGTTACGCCCCGGATCCCGAGCTTCACGGTTGTCTACGACCTCCAAGTTCTCCGGCCGTCTCCCGACACTGGGATCTTCGCCTGGAGCAACAAAAGCCCCGCCTACGACCGCTCTGACAGACCAGACACTTTTGTCGTCATCGCCATCTAACGATGGGAATCCGTTTGGATCGCCCGTGACACCATCGCCCGAAGGATCGGTATCTGACGGTATGAATAACTTGTTGAGTCGGCATAGAAGGAGAACAACATCATACCATGTCCCACGCTCATCGCCCCTCGCTGGAACTAGTTCACAGCAGACTACATTGCCACCTGCGAGACCAGTGTTGACTGCAGCTAATACGTTGGCGAACTTGGCTAGTAACTGGGGAGTGACATTCGGGAGGCGAAAGAAAGCCGATGTAGGCTCTCTTGCTCCGACCGTTGAATCTCCACCACCTGAGGAGGCAAGAGACGTGGGTTCATCTGACCGCGTTAGGAGCGATACATCAGCCCGCGATCTACTTAAGCGACTGTGATCGTGGCCCAGTTCCTCTATGGCAAAAGGCACGTTTACGCTTACCGGGGTCGCCTGTTGTTCAAGTGATGTAATACCGTCTTGTTGAATGACCCTTCATCCCAGTGCACAATGCTTTTGTCGTGGTATCATTGCATGTATTTATGATTGAAAAAAACCGAGTCTCGCGTGTCGCTTGAATAGGTACGGGCATTGGAAATTGGAAGATGATTACCCGACATGTTGCCTTGTACGGCCGAAACACAAGGAACAAGAGGTGCTGTCACCAACTCGCCGTAGCTCTTCACTACATCCTACTTTTAAAAAAGCTGTTGAAAAATAGGCACAAAGGCATGGACGTCAGTGGGCGGACTCTAGTGATTTACCCCGGAACCTGGGGTGACTAAGTTGGTATGCGACGGGAAGGAGGATGCACACTACATTTTCCTACTTCTGAGGTCGTGAAGCCTAGCAATGGCATAAAGTCCTTCGGAGAAACCTAAACATCTTGAAATCAAGTGGCGCTAAGTGGATGATGCGCTCGCAGTCACAGATGGAAAGTTGCGTCGGGGGAAGGCAGGAGGAAGCCAAACGGCATTAGGACTACAGCGGAGGTTTTTCGGAGGGCCAGGGTTCTATTTCGGACTGGGCATGGGTTGCCCGTAGATACGCAAATGGCGGGTTTCACAAATGTGCGGACTATTCCGCAGGGTCGTCGAATCGATGAACGCAAGTCTTCCCAGACCCAGCCTCTGAAACGATGCGGGGAAAAATCTCGACGAAATGGTAAAGTAAGGGGTGGTAGGGACGAGTGAGTGACGGAACTCGCAGGAACGCCGCGGTACGGGTATGGGGAAGTAAGCGAAGGATGCTTGGACTGGAGTGCGATATATGTTCAAATTAAGAGCAGATAAACTGGAATCTGGGGAAACTATGGATGCGTTCCAGGCAGAATACGATGTCTGAGAAGCAGATGCCAAGATCCTAGAGCGATCCAGTGCGCACCCCGTGAGAGCCGGAATCAATTGAATAAAGGGGTGGTCGGGATGTAGCATTCTGTGACGCCTCCCATGTCACAACAAAACATAGACCAATTTGGCAATCATACGGTGTACCTCTGGAAAAACCCCTAGTCTCTGGTCATCTGAGCAATCTCCATATTGACACATTCCTTCGTCCCCACTTCATATAAAAACCACACGCTCGCTTCACATGGTCCTTATCCGCACTTCCTCTTTCAATTTCCCTTGATACACAGAGAAGTCTAAATCATGGGTGGAGGCGCTGTTGCGAATGCTAGCTCTGTTGCTGGGTACGCCCATCTCATCGACCCCAACAGGAAATGGTACAACAACAGGCGGTACGTGCACTCTTCTCACCATCACCCACTAGGCGCAAGTAGTTGACGTGGATTTTACCCCTCAGGATTATGGCGCTTAACGCGTGGATTGTCCTCCTGTGAGTTCTCGAGGTTGTTCCCAGCTTTCATACAATCCTGATTCAACGTCTTCAGTCTCATCACTTCCTCCACCAACGGTTACGACGGAAGTATGATGAACGGTCTCCAGTCCCTCACTCAGTGGAAGGATTACTTCAACCACCCCTCCGGTGGTCGGCTGGGTCTGCTTAACGCCATCCAAGTGATTTTTCGAACCTTCCTTCTCTGTTTTTGGCCATCTGTTGACCTGGTTTGTAGAACATTGGAAGCTTGGCTGCCTACCCCATGTCTCCCTACCTTTCCGATGGTCTTGGTCGCCGTACTGCTATTTGGATTGGTGCTGCCATCATGTGCATCGCGACTGCCATCCAAACTGCGTCTCAGTCCGTTGGCATGTTCATTGGTGCTCGGTATGTTTAAAATCTATTTTTGGTATAATGATGGGGCCACCGTAATTGACCGATTTGACAGTTTCTTGATTGGCTTCGGTCTTACTTTTGCCGGTAATGGATGATCTGATTTGTCGAATTGTACACCCCGCTAACGATCGTTCAGCTAACGCTGCCCCCATGTTGGTCACTGAAATCTCATATCCCACTTATCGTGCACCTCTCACGTCGACCTATAACTCTCTCTGGTATTCTGGCGCTATCATGTAAGTTCAGGTGCCACTTTCGGGTGCGATATGGATCTAATAATAGCTTCCTAGCGCCGCATGGACAACTTTCGGTACTTTCAAGATTGCCGGCTCTACCTGGGCTTGGCGTATTCCCTCCCTCCTCCAAGGCCTCCCCTCTATCCTCCAAGTGGTCTTGGTTTACTTCGTCCCGGAGTCTCCTCGTTGGTTGATCAGCAAGGGCAGGGATGCCGAAGCTCTCAAGGTTCTCGCCTACTACCACGCTGACGGCAACGCGTGAGTTGCAACGTTGTGGGTCTGATATATGGCTTATAATGTATATTCTAGCGAGGATCCTCTCGTCAAGTACGAGTTTGAGGAAATCAAGGCGGCCATTGAATTTGATCGCACCGTCGCTGCCAACATTGGCTGGAAGTCTTTCATTACCAAGACTGGCAACCTGAAGCGTCTGAGGATCATTATCGCCCTCGCCTTCTTCTCTCAATGGTCCGGAAATGGCCTTGTATCTTACTATCTCAATCGTGTCTTTGATACCATTGGTATCACCAATCCCACCATCCAGCTCCTCATCAACGGTATTCTCCAGATCTGGAACTTGGGTTGGGCCCTTGCTGCATCCTTCTTGGTTGACAAGATTGGCCGTCGTGTTCTCTTCTTGACCTCCCTCTGCGGCATGCTTATTTTCTTTGTCCTCCAAACCGTCTGCTCTGCCCTCTTTGCTCAGCGCAATGATGAAAATGCCGCCCACGCTGTCATTGCCTTCATCTTCTTGTACTACGCTTCTTACGAGTACGTTTCTGATTTTACCCTCGTCGATCATTTCAGCTGACCTGAATTTCAGTATAGCTTTCTCTCCCCTTATCGTCTCCTATACCGTTGAGATCCTGCCCTTCGCCATTCGTGCCAAGGGCTTCACCATCTTCAACTTCGCCATCTCCCTTTCGCTCATCTTCAACCAATACGTCAATCCCATCGCCCTTGACAATATTGGCTGGAAGTACTATATCGTTTATTGCTGCTGGCTTGCCTTTGAGGGTGTTTTCTGCTACATCTGTACGTATATGATCTTGGGCTATCTCGAGCAACGCTAACGGACTTTCTCACTGCCTCAGATATCATTGAAACCAAGAACCGCTCTCTCGAGGAGACCGCTGCCCTGTTCGACGGTGAAGAGGCCACTGAGCAGATCGCTGGTGCTGCCCACGCCAAGGTCGATGAGCCCCACAATGAGAAGCTCTCCGACTCCTTCCAGGAGCACAAGGGCACCGCCTAACGGCCCAAAATTCCTCATTCACACCTTTCCTCGACTATTCCTGTCGCCCCAGTAATAGGTGATAGATAATATGACTGCTGGTTTTCACCCAGTCGGTAGTTGTGAATGCGCTCGTCTTGTTTCTGAATATTGGGCTAATAGCCTGGCATATACTACTTACGATATACCAAATGTCCTTCATTTCATGATTATCCCCCACTTTTAGTTACCCCCCTCCTCTTCGTCTTGTACCATTAATCTATGAGGTTCATTGTTTATGTAGCTCTTAACGGCTTTCGATGCTCATTCGATGTAGCCACCTTTGGGTTTACACGCCTGCATCCTTCTATATAACCCGCATACATATCTCATTATCGCCTTCGAACTTTTGTGCAATAATTCCTTGAGACATCTCAACCACATGGTTGCAAGGGCCTTGTTCCTATTATTAATTCTATGGGAATGTTCATATTACCACTCCAGATCTCCCGGCAGTGTGTGCGACGTGATACATCAGAGTCGATGTATCCACTCTAACAACCACCTGTCGCTTGCCAATCGGCTTCGACCTGTATACTGTATTCAGCTGAGCTCGAATTCCCTTCTATTAACACCGACACAAGTCAAAGACCTCGGCTTTTTTGCGGGCTTACTCTGTGCAAAATTTTGGTTCGGGCATTATTGCGGGAACCCGACTCGAGAGAGGGCAGACGTCAAGGTTTTAGAACCATGTATAAATGGTGTCCGTTGTTGGCAAGCGACTTGTCTATGTGCTTCAAAATGAACCTGGGAGAATAAATGTGTTGCACCGCGGGTGGTGAATAGCAAGTGGACAGCGTCAACGATAATGACATGCTGATTGAGAAGGCCAATCCCTCCCGGTTTGTCGAGAGTGAAAGAAAGTGAATATTACCCTCAACTTCCCGTACCCAAGACATACCCATGATGCTTCGTTCCATGCGTAAGGACTATGATCGAGTATTACTGGTCCCAGCAAAGGATAATTCCAATACGTGTATATCAAACGACGCACAACCCGCACAACGCGCGAACATGTGAGCGTGGCAAGGGCGAAGGTAGGCGGAAGTCTTGCTTCGGTTCATTGACGAGCCGGGCCGTCCCCAGGCATTCCACCAGCCCCAGCCAACACCCCACTTATAACTTCCGAGCCCCCGGAATCCGAAGCTCTGTAATTCAGCGGCGCGATTCAAATGTGGTTCCGTCCTTTTGACAGAAGATTCGAAGGTTCTGCGATCATGTGCCTTTCGCGTGCATTATTCAATACATATTCAATCTCGGACCTTGCGCTTGCATGCTCCGCACCGAAGCTCGAATCACGTGTTAAAGCTGCAAATATGCGTCCAAAGCAGGCCCTGACTCCCAACGCAAGACGTCTTTTTCCTTCGACTCGGTCTCTCTTTGCTCCTGCTTTTTTACGACATACACGTTAATCGATGCTTCACCATCTGTTTCGCCAGAATGCTTGCACCATGTGTTTGCTCCTTCAATTCTCGGGTGTGTCCGAGGTGAGCCATCTACTTCATGCCCATCGCCATAATCATACCATACATAGTACTTTCAAGTTGTTTTTCCATCGCCGATATAGATAGCAACAAATCACATCAGATCCTCTCATACTCTGCTATGTAGCTCTAGATCCTCACGGGAGCGCAATGTGGGACAAGTGGGACAGGACTCTCCATGCCTTTATGTCAAGTCCTGCCAGGTCCTGCCCCGCAAGAATATCGGAGGTGTCACACTGAAAATCATTGCCTCAAATACTACTACCATGGCCTTGGCGTCCAAATTCGTTTATGGCCTCATGGAGTTTGAGAATGTGTCTGGGCTCTGAGCTCGGTGTTGCCGGTTTGTCTTGTCACAATCGCTAGATCATGGTTCTCCTTGCTGCATTCCAGGTCCCTTCGGGCAAGAATAGCCGAAACGAAGCAATTATATCCATGGCGTGGGTCCCTGGTTTCTGTCGCAGTAAAACCCATCTTGTCTTTAGCTACCGAAGGAAAGCGTGGGTTTGGAGCCTGCCGTGTGCTTCCTCCGAAGTCCACAGCTTATACTTAGGTTTAGAAGATCGCTATTAAGGCGCGCTCGGAATGCTATACAGATCACTTTCCTCGTTCTTTTCGCTCCGGCTCAAGACTGGCACCATGGGATGGGATGGATATGTTACTGGCTCATCCATCACGACGCCACCTAAGGCGGAGGTGTACTCGGGTACTCGGAGTCCGGATTGGTCCTACTACTATGTCCTTGTGGTGCATCCCTTCAATCTCAAAGTCCGCATATTCCTATAGCCCATTGATTGTCCTGGGACAACAGTTCCGCGGCGGCCGCTCAGTGCAATATCCTGATTCTTATCCTATCTTATCTGCTGTTCAAAAAATTGTGGGCATGGACTATATGGGCATACCAAGGAATATAGATGATCGATCTGACCAAGAAGAATCCACACTATTCGTAGACCTACAAATCACGAGGACAAAATCGATGTCTGATGGTGTATCCTTGATGTGTCGTGCTTGCTTCATTTACATGTCAGCTGTAAACAAGGCCCCCCTTGGAACCCGTTTAATTTTCCGAACTACCGCGACCTGCAGCCATCAGATCCCTCCACCCTAAGAAGACATTGTTTATTCTGGTTGACACAGCCAATTTATGTCCCAATGATCACTCTCGGGTGCAATGTTTCTACCCGAAACACTTCTACTCAGGTAGATGGTGGATGGTGTACGGTGCTTGTGGTCTCTCTCAACTCCGCTCAAAATCCACCCTTCGATTCGACGAGCCTCAACGTTGCAGATGCTATCGACCTGTCTTTTCTGTCTCCTGGTTGAGTTTCCAAGGTCCTAAGCGAAACTAATGCTCTGCCGTCCGCTTATAACGGCTAAGATTGACCAGGTATCGAGGTCGCTGAAACGGGTGCTATCCATGCCATGATTCACCTCGCACGCGCGTGCACGGAAACCTCGGCGACGCCTTCCCCTAGAGTCTATGCCATACTTTATTTTCCATCATGCACAACCTTGACCCACGTGTCGAAATATTCGGCAAGCACGATTTCTTGCCAATACGTAAACAAATCGCTCCGTAATCGATCTGTTCAGTTACCTCGCCGTAACCTAAATGAACATGTTCGCTGCAAAGCATCTCGCCGCCTCCTCCTTGCGTCGCCCACATATACACAAATGTCCGATCTCAGTAAGACCTTCACCGATCAAAGGTCCCGCCGCACGATCGAGCTACGCTATAACGTTCTTTTCGGCCGAGGATCTTGTTACAGGATGAAAACATCAAGATATATTATGCTCATATTATGCATCCTCAAACACCAACTCTGCTTATCCTCGCAGTTCCCTGAAGCACAGGTAAGATCAACATATGGCAATTCAGGCAAAAGATCCCACTAACTGTGTGCCTACGCTTGCTGCATCGGGTTCCAACCCACACGAACGGCCTTAGATGAAGATCTACAAAGCTTGCTGCAAATTCGACGTAGAATCTGCGGACTCTTCTACTCGACTCGACAGGACCTCCCGCCTACACAGGACGATTATCACCCCACAGTATGGAGCGCACATACTTACCCACTCCGTCCCCTATGATATCGGTTCACCCCACACAGCATAAGTACACCGTTCGGCGTTTATTAATGAATGAATGCCCGATCGTCCTCACACACCGAGGCGGCCTCCCATACCGCACCTGGAACCTTCTAGCGACGACGCCACACTCTCTCATCGATCATCGGCCACTTATCGCCATGGATTTCAAATGTCAAACTGGGTATCAAGCTCAAAACGACCCACTCATTAGTACATCGGGATATGTAAAATCATTAAATTCCATCAAAATAGAATAATAAGACAGCCTTAGTAAGGGGAAAAAAAAATGAAAAGAGGACAAAAAGATTCATCCGCACAACAACAGGTACTTTCAAAAACCTTCAGACACAGGAGAACCAGGGAATGTATATATAGCCACGACCAATCAAAGAAGACAAATACAGAAACAAGGGTAGAAGACGAGAATATCAAAAGGGAGATACACGGAACAAGGGAATGAGCTAAATAAAAGAAGGGACTAAACGACACAGGTACGTAAAGGGGCAGGGAAGGCAGAGTGAGCGACAGTAAAACACAAGACGGAAATGGAAAAGTACGAGACTGCAGTGTGAGGGAACGTGAGCAGGTAAGACACGGCGGGACCAAGTAAGTGATCATGAGCTGGTGGCATTAGCCAGCCAACCCACCAATCAACTGGCCATTCGACAGACACAGAAACCCGATTAACATGTACATAGTGGAGGAAAAGGGAACGGGGAGGATTATATGGAAGTCGTTGTCAAATACCAATCCACCCTTATCACCGTCACCGTCGTTGAACGCCATTAGGAATCACCCTTCGTTAGCCTCTGGCCATGATATGATCCTTCTTCATTGATTCTGCACCCACACCGAACCAGAACCGAAGCAATGACGACGATTGATCCACTACGACGCTATTAATGACGAACGACGATAAGAAGAATGAAGGATAGTGGGGAGAAGGTGGCGATGGTGTTGCTATTGTTGTTAACTCGAAACCGTGTTGATGCTGGTTGGAACCTTGCTGAACGATGATGAACCGTTGACCGTTGACCAAATATTGGATGAGCGAAGGGCAAAGAACACAAATGTCCGCTATTGTCTTTTCCTGAAGAAAAAAAAAAGTTGCTGTAACCCGCTGGATGCTGCTGCTGCTCGTAGACTCCACTTCCGTCTATGTATTCTCCTCACCCGCCATCAGCCCTTTACCCCCCTCAGCCCATCTTGCTGTCCTTTTTCTTTTGCTTGCGAGGTGGTGTTACTGGTCTTCCCATGTTCATCCCTCCATATGGGTACTTGGCCTTCTTCTCTGCTGGCTTCAGGATCTAGTGAAAGTGCCAAAGAGGTGGAGTGGGTAAGAGATATAAGGGTTGATCAGAAGGATCGGACGCACCTGGAAGGAGCACAATAGTGTCTCATCCACACTCATCATCGCACCCGCATTGTCAAACTCTCCGCAATAGTTCGGGGCCGAGAACAGTGTCACTAAATGTCTTTTTGCAAAGAATTCGTATCCATCTTCAACGACCTATTTTAAGTACACCCATCAGTCATTGGATGCTCAATGATTTCTGACACGACACGGGAGCAAGAACGTCATGACGTGGACTTCGAAGCCAATCATGAACGGAGTTCGTTGCCCACAAGACCAGAAACGAGAATAGTGGCCACTTACCTGATGCGCCCTACAAATCAAATCCATATCATGTTTCTGCAAAAATCTTGACACGACGTCTGGTCCAAACGTAAAGGATACGCCTCGGTCGTTTTCTGACCACCCTGTGATGTCCTTGTCCGGGTCCGACCACAACAAATCACAGAGTAACCCTGGAACACGTGTGCAATACATTCGTTGCACAGTTAGTCCCACAGAGAAAGTAAGACGAGTTTGGCAGACGCACCTGTATCCGGAACATCCGTCGGCCGCATAACTCTGCGTATCTGCTCCATCGACTGTAGGTCGGGACTCAGGCCACCATGCATTGTAAAAATCTTTTCGTCAATGATGGCTGCGATCGGCAGGCAGTTAAAACAATCGGTGAATGTCTTCCACAACTTGATGTTATACCGGCGTTTACCTGCGACGAGAGATGTCAATATGAAGCGAGGAGTGTTACGCGGGGGGAAGGGTTTCGGAACTCACATTCGTCATAAAAGCCGTAGATCCTATTGATACTCGCGCATTCATGATTTCCACGTAAGATGAAAAAGTTTTCGGGATACTTGATCTTGTAGGCGAGGAGAAGGCAGATGGTTTCTAGGGACTGTTTTCCTCGATCGACGTAGTCGCCAAGAAAGAGGTAATTGGCTTCTGGAGGAAAACCACCGTACTCGAAAAGTCGGAGGAGGTCATAATATTGGCCGTGAATGTCGCCTGTTAGGGGTGTAATGTAAACACAAAGGGCGTGAAGGGGGCGTGGGGTAGGGTCATACCGCAAATCTTGATGGGGGCCTCAAGTTCAAGGAGAATGGGCTGGGTGATGAAGATTTCGCGTGCTTTTGTGCAAAGATACTTGATTTCGTATTCTTGGAGCTGTACGGGCTTGCCAGGTCGGTTTCCACGTACTGTTTACAAAATGTCAAATGGGTGAGTCAGCATGTTTGAACGACGACGGGGGCAGCGGGGTGGGGCACAACAGCCTGGCGGCGCAAATTTCAGAGAAGCCGAGGCTGTTCAGCGCAGGACATTCGTGTGCAGCGAACGAGTGTGAAAATTTGATGGGGGCAGTCCAGCTCAACAGCAGACGGGGCCGTCGACCGACTCGCCTGGCCTTGGTATTGTCCCATTTTTTCGCCACTCGCACGAGACCAAGAAGAGCCCGCAGGTGCTGTTCACCTGAGCTGTGGATGAAAGAGAGAAAATGGGTGCATGGTTGTTTGACGCGTCTACGTCCCCACGAGTGGTGCGGTGGCCGGGGGTGGTGAAAGGAAGAGGGCTCACCTTCGAGCAAACGGTCAATTACCGAGTCGAGATCGATGTCTGGAGTGGTTTCTGCCATGGCTCAAGGACTAGAAGACGGTCGGAAGCACTGGCTGTCGGGGTCGGGTGGGATTGAGGAGAGCTGGTGCGGAGGGGATGGGTGTCGAAGAGGGGACGGAGGGGGCTGTGGAAGACGATGAAGGAGGTTTAGAAGAAATAAAAAGAAGAATTTTGGGTATTTTGAGGCAGAGAGGATGGTTGTTGGGCGAGAATATCGATGACAGAGGGCAGTGTAGATAACACCCCCGATTCCCAAAACCGGCAAACCTCGGACTCAGCGTGGGAACTTACATACATCCCATTACTCCAACAATAATATACAACAAAACTACTAACTATATCATATCCTGTCCTATATACCATCGTCCCAATGCAAACAAGCCCGTACTTGCAAAATAAAAAAAATCAAATCAAGTATTACAAACTATACCACCGAACTTGTGCCCGGCCCATCCCCTGTACCTGCACCTGCTTGACCGCTTGTGCCCACGTTTGGACCCACAGTACCGATCTGCGGACGGCGTCGACGTCGGCGTCTACGTTGATACACAACCCACATTAGCAATCTGCGCAATTACAGCCAAGCCAGGAACCCTCCCTCACCTTGGAAACAGTGGTCCTCGTGGCATAGGCCGCTCATCCAGATCAAGTGCAATGTTCGTTGCAGCCTGCAAAGCCTGCAAACAACACCATCAGCCCTCTCTCGGGGTCCACGATAGCCACCTCGAGTACTCACCTCAATCCATTCGACGACGCCCGTCACGTCCCTCGCCTGCAGCAAAAACTGCTCACCCTCCAACCTCAACCGGATCACATTCTTCCTCTTGAAATAATCATTCCCAATCCCGCTCTCCGCATTCTGCAGAGTGTACACCCGAATCAAATCATCCGGATCCGGATCAGGCAAAAAGTCCCTTTCCCGGTTTGTGTACAGGTACTGCGGCGCTGGTGGCGAGTTTGACATAGGCTCTTGTTGTTGCTGACGCTGGTGTCCACGGAAGCTCGAGTACACTGACGATGTTGGTGTGGTTCGACCCGGTGATTCCACTGTAAAACTCTGCGATGAACTCGACATTGGTGTCTGCGTCCTCATACTCCCCATAAGCGGTGACGGCGACCTCCCACTGGCAGACCCAGGCGTGGTCCTACCACTCCTCGGCACATTCAAACTCGGTCTCGGCGACGCGCTAGGCGTATTCCTCTCGCTAGGCTGCGCTTCACTTTTCGACCTCGTGTGGCTTTTCCCAGGCTTCAAGAACCCAAATCTCGACCTCGACCTCTGTGACGACGAAGACGCAGTAGGCGTAGCTGCAGTCGGTGACCCAGGTTGCTGCGCCTCCGCTCCATCCTGAACCACAACAGACGGCATCGGCACGATAACCATCTCCCCTCCAATTTCCTGCGTCCCCAACTCTATATTCCCACTCCCACCCTCCGCCTTGATAATCCTCTGAATCTGCCTCTCAATATCCCTCCTCTCCTCCGCCAATCTCCGACTCTCCCTCGTCTCAATTTGAATCGTTGAAACCGCACCTGCGTGGCTCGGCTGCAAGCTCACATCCCCCGCACCAACCTGCTTCTCCCACCACTCCCCAAGCACACCCACACCTGCATGTCCGGGAGGGCATTTATATATCTTCAACGCCGTCCCGTCAAGCACACACATCATCCTTCGCCACTTCCGGTCCTTTGCCTGCACACCAGGCGAACTAAACTCCATCTTCATCGGCATAATTGCTTTGAGGTATATCTGGTTTGTGTATGGGGGGAGCCTTTCTCGTCCCTCGTCTTCCCGAGGCATAATTATGTACTTGTTCTGGGGACGAGGTGCAAAAGAAGGATATGGTGGTGGTTCGGATGATTCATCGAACATCGGCATCGACCGGCGTCTACGCAGGTAATGCGAAGCCGTGCTCAGTCTATTTTGCCTTTTGGCTGCTGCCGGTGATGGTAATACTTCTGACGTTGATGGTGGTATATCCGACGTCGTCGTGTCAACATCGCCGAGACGAGAGGTAGTGTCGGTGGTAGTGGGAGAAGTGGTCGGCGAGGCGGCTGACTTGGGTGGAACCTTGGGCGGAACTTTGGGAGGAACACTCAGTTGATCCCTCTTCTCCGCTGCTTCCGTTTCATCATGGTTATCCTCCTTGATCTTATCATCCTCGCTCCTCCTCTTATCCCTCTCCCGTTCTCTCTCCCTCTCTCGTTCCCGTTCTTTCTCCTTCTCCCGCTTCTCTCTCAACTTTTTCTCCCTTTCTCTCTCCTTCTCTCGCTCGCGCATACGAGCCAACTCTTTTTCTTCTTCGGCCCTAGCCTCTTCCTCCATCGCCCTCTTTTTCTCCTTGGCCTCGATCGTATGCAAGTCAATCAAACTTTGACTCGCACGTTTGAACATTGTCGGCATCCCATAAAGCGTGCCTGCACCTCCTCCTCCTCCACCCCCACTTCCGCCATTGTCGCCCCCGCCTCCATCCCCGCCCCCAGCGTCCGGACCAGTCATCACAACCGAACTTCGCTTCGGCGCCGGCATCCCAGAACCAACAAACAATCCCCCAGGTGTCCTCATCCCTCCAATAACAGCAGCACCTCTAGGCGTCAAGGTCGACGAACGCGATGGCGAATACGGATAATAAGCAGAATAACGGTTTGAGTAGATCGAAGAGGAATGGAGAGAAGAATGCGGATGCGGTGGTGGATGTGCCGAGAAGAGGTCGCGAGGTGTCGAGTATAGAGAACCGGGACGCGGACTTGTGGAAGGACCAGTACTCGTGCCTCCTTTCGAGCTGAAATAGTCCCCCGAACCACTGTTTGCACTTGCACCACCACTCCCAGCATGCTGTAATTTCGACTCTCTAAGCGTTCCTGTCGGAGATTGCGCAGCAGGTGATTTAGATTTTAGTTGACTCTGAGTCTGGGAATGAGAGCTAATGAAACCACGGAACGGTGCATTGCTCGTAATTGTCGGCGTCTTTGACGGATCGGAGCTGTGATCCCCTCCGTTTCCATTATCGTAACTAGTACCTCCAGTAACAATGGAAGTAGCATTTGTCGAGAAATCTCGAGCCTTGCCCTTGCCCTTTAGATCAACTGGAGGAGCTGTGACAGGTGATCGGGAGAGGAAAGATAAATCGAGCCTCGAGGTGTCTACCTCCGGTAACCTGCTGTTCCGCGCAGCAGTAGCAGCATGCTGTAATTGCGATTGTTTGGGTGCAGATGATGACGCCGCCTCGGATGATGATTGTGTTTGTTTTAGTACGGAAGAAGATGACGCAGCAGCAGCACCAGAAGCAAGAGCAGGAGCGGAACCGGAAGCGGATGCCTGACTGAGCGGTTGTGTATGTGCATATGTACGTCCTCGAGGCGGCGTAGGTTGTTTCAATATAGGTACGGCACTCGCACCCGTAGAATTCGGAGGAGCCGAGAGTCCGCTAAGCGCAGAATGGTATGATGAGCCGGTAGACGGCGATCTCTCGCGCTCTTTTGAATGCGAGCCTCGTACGAGATTGGCCATCCCGCTGCTCTCTGTACTGCTCATTGAGCTCTCGAAGCTGGAGCGCGTGCTGTCTTCGCTCATGTTGGGCGCGAGGAAGCCTGGCATTGAGCTATTGGCCCTCAACGACTCTCCCTCCTCATCGTCGTCTTCATCAATAATATCATCATCGTCGGCTGACTCATCCTCGTCCTCATCCATCTCCTCATGTCCCCGCACACCCCTCCCCGTACCCTGGATAGGCAACGCAGGCATACTCTTCAAATGCACCTTCCCCATTCTCCGTTCCTCCTCTGTTTGTGTCATCGCTCTCGCTGTATGTGCCCTTCTGAGAGTAGAAGAACCTGCTGTTAGCGAATCGGATCTAGGCGTGAGCGTCGGCAAATTCAACAACGGAAGCGGCATGGGACGCGAAATGACCGTAGGTGATAACCTCGCAGATCCTTTATTCGTCAACATGGTCATACTGAGGCGGTGGTTGATGGGGGGAAGACTAAGTTTAGGTGGCGATGCTGGCGCAGGTTTTCGAACCCCAAGGTCTGCCAAGGGTTTAGGGATCGATACAGGCGCAAGGGGACCTGATGCGGTTATCGTGTCGTTGTTGTTTTGTGTTGGGAGTTGAGGCTGGGTTGGCGTTGTGATGTTGAGTGGGGTGGGAGTGGTAGATGACGAGGAAGACGCGGTTGTCGTGGGTTTCGAGGCAAAGGGTGATGATGACGATAGAGGTGGTGGTAAGCTCGCAGTTGTGGCTATCGCCACGAAAGTGGGTGTGGTACTCGTAGGATTCAGACCGGATTGTGAAGATTGGGATTGGGCGGGAGCCTGACTGGTTACGTCAGAGTGCTGTTTTGAAGATGTTAACCGTAGTTGTGAAAACGACCGCTTGAGTTTGAGGAGTGGACCAGCCTTTACCGCCGTCGTAGTTGTCGTGGTTTGTGCAGAGTTTGCAGTACTGGGTCTTCTGATACCGCCAGCGGTCGCAGGGCGTTTGTTCGCAGGCTGTGCTTTGGGAACCGGCGGCGAAGTGGACGCCCCGGATGCGCCTGCTAGCTGTGTGGCCAGTGTGGTCGTATGGTGAGTGACCTGCGGCAATCCATCAATACTCCTTCCATTTCCTTTGCGCGCCGTGCTTTCAGCAACTGCAACTGTCTGTGTTCGCATGGATGGAGAGGGAGGAGGAAGGGGAGGATCTGATTTTTGGACGTCCCGGTCCGACCGTTGGTACCCTCGTAGTGGAAAATCTTGATCAACTGATGTTTTCCTTTGCTGTGCACCTTCTTCATCACAAGAAGGGGACCGATCTGAGGAGCCTGAGAGCATGGACACTTCGCCATCGTGCTGGCCCCTTTTCGAGCCTTGTTCGAGTCCAAGGTGTGGTTGCGACATAAAGGGTTTCGCGAATGTGCTTGTCGCTGCCGAGTTCACTTGTGAAGAATAAGGGTAGTGTTCCAAGTCTCGGTCGTCTTTGGCCTTGCGACTGGGGAGGCGAATGATGCCTTTGAAGTGTGAAAGGCTATGCAGCAATTTGTTGGTTCGTGACTGTTTTGACGAGTTCAGATTCGGGCGTCAGCAGCAGGGTTGGTTGAGGGGAAACTGAAACCCACCGAGCGTACCGGAAGAGTTGAATGGGCTCTGGGTCGTTCCTCCATGATTTGAATGACGGTGGAGCACCTATGGAATAGCTGACAATGCCTGCATGCAACAACTAGGTGCTCTACGAACGAATGGAGGTGAATGTCCTGGAGTTGAGGCGATGCCTTTTTGGAAAAGAAAAAGTCAGATAACGTCGAGCGACGTCGGGGAAGGGAGACTCACGAGAGGCGCGCAAGGAATAATCTGACAATACAAGTCAAATATAGGCCGAGGGGTGCGATTAGTGGCTCAATGTGTGGATATGGAGGCCTATGGTTGAAGCTCAAAAGATAGAGTGTTGCCGGGGTGGAGTGGAATGTGTTGGCGGCTCGGACAAGAATAGGCGTGGAACGAATGGTCTTTGGAAGGAATTCATTCCAGTGGTCGCGTTGTCCTGATGTGATGCTGGCCACATAATGCCTATCTTATCGTGTGGATCCAACGAAATATAAAATTCCACAATATTATATAGGTTCGAAGCTAGCGCATTTTTGGCTACAGCATACCACCGTCGGCGAAGTGACTAGTCGAATCTGCAGAAATAATTAATAACCCCTGGGCCTGGCTTAGCTGCCTGACGCTCGGCTTATATCAGCGGTGTCCATGTGGAGTTATCAGTTGAACAACTCGTGATGTCATTACTCTCCCAAAATCAGCTGCTAGAAGACTCTGACTTCATCATGTGGCCACCGGTCTAACAAATCCTCATGAACTAAGACCAAGTGGCTGGCTATCACCGGTTCAGGAAAAACGATACCGTGAGCACCGCGGATCGTGCGATCAAGGTGAAGAACATAAATAGCGTGTGATGCCAGGCACTGAACACATTCAGATTTCTCGAGACCGGTAGCAAGACAGGACAACAAAGTCGGATAGAGATGAATAAACTGGCCGGGCCTCCAGCATAAAACAGAATTGCGCAAACCAGGCAACCAGGGAAAAACTGTCTAGCTCTGACTCTTTTTGCAAGCCTGGTTGTCGTTTCAGGAAACCGTCCTCTCAGGTCGATGGACCATTCCACCCAAGGGCTTTTACACGGCCTTCAGGTCTTGAAGTATGAGAAGTGTCTTTCTCGTGTTTGGCTTTTTTATAAGCACACCAGAGGCGCAAGTTATCACGGCGAAGCAGTACTGGAGTACAGCAGAACAGACGTCTATACCAGTCATGGTGTCTCGTATCTGCTATACCCCGCTCGACCACCCAAGCGCTGGAGATGTAAGTCCGCTCGTACCAATATCATTCCAATCTTTGGGCTTATTTAACCGAGAGTACGCGCTCGGGTATTACGGGTCGGCCTGATCAACTTCGTGGCAACCAGAACCACTATTTCAAGGGACCCATCTTTTGCAAAATGTGCCCTTACACCCCTGCATATGCCAACGTCCTCTATCGGCTCGAAGGCAAGACTTGTGTAAGACTCGAACAACGTCAAAACGTGCAAAACCTGTCGCAATATGAGCACGATCAGTTACGGCACGCCTTGACATAGTTCAGGGGGTCCGGGTCGTTGAAGTCACTATATTTTTTCGCTAGCTTCAAGTCAGAGCCCGCCCTCTCGAGTCAAGCGAGCACCAATGGAGTAACTCAACAAGGTTCACGAAGAAATCGCTCGTGTGCTCTCACACACACCGAATATCCAGGTCAAGCTCCACCTCGAAATATCTGCTCCAGAGCGTGCCTCCCCTTACTACAAACCGGCGAGGTGGGCACCCAAGTACTCCCTTCCAGGTTCCTGCTCTTGCTAGTACGAAATATCTATCGGATCGACTTCCCGCTCTAGACTGCGGGTGAATCGACAGCAGTGATGGCCGCCGGACATCAACTCTGTGCCAGTTTCTCTTCATCCATTACTATGACGTTCGTGGGCAGTGCCTCACATGCACATCTCCGTCTATCCAACAACTGCTCTCAAGCCCAGAACCAGGGCTTCCGACCTCGAAGGGGCATTTTCTCGCCGATATCCTCGATTCTTTCCCGTTTTCCTAGGCATAACCCATCCCATCCAGACGTCACGCAACCGTGTAGGCGAAGTTTCATTCCGGTGGAACAAATGTCGCTTGGATATTGAAGAATAGAGAATATCCGATCCGGCAACTTCTCCCGCGAATCGGAATCGCGAAACGTGGTTGATCCATGGTATTGTGAATCCGTAGCTCGTCTTCATGCCTCGTAAGTCTCCTCGGCTTAGACTTTGCCGTCGTAAGACACAGACAAGAAGCTATGGTGCAAGACTCCGTCGTGTCGGAAGCTCCCCCGCAGCCATCTAAAGAAGGGAGCAGGAGCTAAGGCTACCGGCGGTCACGGCCAGAGAAAAGCGGGCGACGAACTTACGGCATATCTTTAGTGACAAATTAGTGGACAAACATTCGTCAGCGAACAAGTTCGGTGTTCCAAGTAGTGTAGTTGGTTGTGGCACGAAAAATGACAGGTGTATGAGGAATTTCTCCAGGTTTCGGGGATCTTGTTAGGGTGGTCCAGGCATTGGGATGATTAGTTCCATTCTGCTGATGCGAGACGGAAGGACATGGTCCAAAATAACGTGTCATACTCTGGGAAGACTGTAAACGAGATGTTACGGCATTTTACATTAATTTTGCTGCGTTTCAAGCGTGGCCAGACTGTGGTAACAATCCTGCCTCACTAACGAACTAAAGATAGATTCGCTTTATGTCCTTGGAATATTTATATCCGTCAACTCGGTCCCTGTCTTACCATATATCTAAGCTGACTCCATTCTTGACCATACCCCTGGGGCCTGTACTGCTCCAGAGCACGACTGTTGAACTGTGCTGACACATTTTGAGATCTACAGCATCCCAACAATTGACGAATCTGGCCGGGATCCCCTCAAATGAAGAAACCATATCCAAAGACGAGCCTTATGCCCTCATTGTCCACCTGGTTCGGAGAAAGCAACGGTATGAAGTTACAATCAACGGGGGCAGAATACTGGTCAGCATGAGGCACCGGATTTGCCGGAAAGCATCCGGGTTAGGCAAGAGCAACTTCGGCAAGTCCAGTTCCCACTTCACAAGGTGGGTGAGTGAGAAGGCGACGAGGCTGTCCTTTAAGCGCCAGAACGACTATGAGAGTGAGACTTTGCGTGCATTTCGCTCCCAGACACCGCATCTTCTCCAGCATCGGTAAATAGATGTTGTCCCGGAGTGAATGGACCCGGGTAGAACGTCCAGTGGAATGCCTCAATATGAGATAAGGTGGGTGGTGGTTGTGATCCTGGGTTGCCGCCCTAAAGTGCGTTGTAGGCTGGCCGAAGAGCACTCAATCAAGTTTAGCCAGTGAATGAGGAGCTCCATGCAAATTCACGCCTCGGTGGAGATACAAATGTCGGGGGGGGGGAGGAGTTCGAACTAATCAATGCTGCGGTTGATATAAATACCCGATTTAAATAAACATCGAATCTTACCACATCACCTTTCGAGTCTAACATGTCAAGGTCATAGGATGCAGACACTGGGGCAGGGAGCTTGAAGATGAGATAGGCGCTTGCCACCCTTGTCAGAGCCCCGAATCGCAGTACAAGGGTTGCGGAAATTCGCGAGTGAATCCTAGGGGTAGTCTATCCAACACGGTGGTGGACACGGCTTTTGAAGTGCGAGGCCGCACCGAGCAACACTGATGCGGCGGGCATTCTACGCATTGATTCAGGAAGGTGGACAGCGGCTAGCGAAACAGATATTGGTGACGGGTCCATGGAACACGAAAAATATGTTGAAAACAGCGAGTCTGGCCGACCGCACTGCTTACCTTCTGTAATGCTAGCAAACCGATGCGAGAGTGAGATTCCAAAGATTCCACCACTATCATGGTGCTGGAAGCCAACAAAACGTTAGGGATTTCCCCGGATTAGTTGGTTATATGAGCCAAGCCTGTGCTACTAGGATTGACAATGAATGATACTCAATGCGACCTGGGCATAGCTATAACTATTGCCCGGAAGGGGACGGGCGTGTACCTCCCAGCTCCAAAATGGCGAATTGCCCCAGGAGCCACGAAACCATTCATGTAACTACCTTAGGACATCAGCGGCGAGGAAGAGGAAGGTCGAATAGGCTAAGGTCACCCAAGTCACGAGTTGGTTCCATTGAAAAGACTGGAGTGCCCCATTCCGGTCAGTGCGAAATTTAAGATTTCCTCGAACAGTCTGGAGGCTGCCCACTTCCTTGTAGATCAAGAGACCCTATGGGCGGAAGGAAACCTAGACGGAAAGTCACGGTTCTCCGTGCTTGGGATATAGCGGGACTAGTGCAGCGCCACAGTCAATGAGGGTTTTACTTGAGGCTACGCGAGTCGTTGGACGCAACAGAACACTAAGAGAAACAATAGAGCCGAGCCTAATTGGATGGCGCATGCTCTCTTTGAAGTCGTATCCGGAGTCTTTGTCACAGGAACTATAGCAGGCGGTACCATGCGGCAGGAGAAATGAAAGCAAGAGTCTTTTGGGGAACCGAACATGAAGGCGATTGTATAAGTTGTCCCAACTTGTTGTGTATGGTCAATTTTTGAGACAATGACTTCGGAAGCGAATAAGAAATGGGCTTGACGTTACTGATAACACGGCCCAAGGCCGAGAGTGCCTGGATCAGGGCCCGGTGCATCAAGGGTCTCCCGGCTGATGACGGGGCGTAAAACACTAACAAGTATTATATTTTACTGTGATTGAACTAAGGATATCGTAGGAAAACTATTGGTCCCCAGTGACAAAGACATAGCAGAGTTGCTAGAGATTTCTCTGACATATGTGAGAGCACTAACGATTTCTCCAGTGCTCGAGCTCTCCTTTATATGTGCAGAAAATTCTGCGCATACATCCAATGACTTGTTTGCAGGCTACTGTCTGCAGAATGTTAGAGTTGTTTGATGAACACCCTCAAATACCCTTGAAATTTCCCGTTGTATGCTATTCGATTGATATGCTAGTCGTGTGCTCACAACGGATTGGGCGCACTATTCACTCCAGTGTGTTTGTAATGATCTAGTCGGGGACGTAAATTGGGCTCGTTGGCATGGCCAAAATTGAATTCCACTCTATATCTTTTACTTAGGAATATTCTGGCAGTGAATGTAACAATTACTATTGATCTCGGACGTGTTACAGGCAGGCCTGGTGCTAACGGCGACAGACAGTCCAGTGCTCGGGGGTGAAGTAACTGATAACGGACAAACACACCATTATCTGGTCGCTTCCTATTCACTTTCGAAGCCATTGTCTCAAAAATTGTCACTACCGTAACTGTTTCAACAGAGTTTCAGCCGAGTCCTGTATATAAAAAATCCTCGGCGGTGCTTGAGCTAGGCCGGTGGCACAGATTAGGAAACACCAGGGTGCCAAGGAAAGTGACAAACTGTGGCTATGGTGGTTCTTCGACCTCATTCGCTCTAGTACTTGATTTGCTGATTTGCTAGATCCTGCTTAACGATAAGCTCGGCCACGTATGTCCACTAGCTTGATAAAGACCTAGCCTTGGCAGGACCTCACACCTGAACTGCCTTGGTCGGTGGATCAAAAAACTTCTTTGCCTGCAACCAGAAACAGGAGTCAATCACCACCTGATTCTAACAATAATACTCCTGACGATCCGAGCGGGCTCAGTCCTACCCTATATTAGCCAGATTCAAAAATGTCACCCCACCCGCCACTCCAAAACAACAATGAGCGATAATGCTCAATCACAAATCGAGGCACTCCCTGAAACCTTCGACCTCATAGGCTCAACAATCATTAATGGAGTCCTGTATGGCATTGCATTAGCCCTTTATTCCTTCTGCGCCCGGTTGTTCTACCCACAGCTCAAAGGCCTTCAGCAGCAGAGACACGTTATATTCATGTTTGCCTATGCTTCTGTTGTGATGTTATGTGGAACAATCTTTATCTCATTGACTGCTCGGGTAAATCAGTTGACCTACGTCATTCATCGCAATTTTCCTGGAGGACCAATGGCGTACCAGGGAGGATATCTGTCTGCCCAGCCGACTGGATTTGTATATAGTACATGTAGCGTCTGCCTTGACTTGTTGACAATGGGAATACAAGTGAGTTTATGAACTGTTCTATGGTCGATATTTACTAATCGTTTGGATTAGATATGGCGTTTATGGGTTATTTGGAGTGCAACACGGTATGCCATAATCGTCATGATCTTACCTTCGTTGCTCCTTCTCGCTTTTGCAAGTAAGTTGATATATCAGTTTTATTCCTGGACAACTCCTACTGATAGTATCAAACTCTAGCAATGGATATCATATCAATATTCCAAGTAGCAATTCTTCCTGTCTTCGACCGACCATGGGGCTTCAATACATTGATTGGCCTCCAGTTGGCATTTACAATTGTTGTCACCACACTGGTAATTGCACGCTTGATGCTCGTGCGCAGGCGTCACATCAAGTTAATGGGTTGGTGATGTTCCGTTTCCGTTTCTATTGAATGCACAATCAGTGTCTCACCGTACTGCAGGTGCATCGGAAACTAGCAAGCAGTATACAAGTATCGCAACAATGCTTATTGAATCATATGCCCTGGAGTCAGCATGGACCCTTGCGGCCATAGCTTCATATGCCAGCGGCAATCCCGTTGCGCTCTTGTTCACAAATAGTGATGTTATGATGAAAGTAAGTTATGAAACGATGTCTTCCTCTGCAAGCCTGACTTACATTGTCCCACCTCTCAAGGTCGTTACGTATCTGCTTGTTGTTTACCGGGTATCTACGGGGAGGGCGTGGAACAGGCAGACGGAACGCCAGATTAGCACTTTGCGGTGGAATCACGACACGAGTGCTACCACGGTTGAATAACCACTCGAACCCCACCTGATACCAATATAGCAACAGACGAAGCCTTTTCCAACGCCCCATTTAACCACTACACTACGCCTGCATGCTAGTATCCAGAATTTAGTTCTCTGATAATCCCGTCGCAGACTTCTTCCCTAGATAGTGAGGCAGACACGGAATAGGCGCATATATAAATCATGACCTGCCGGCACCTTGAAAAATTCGTGCCTTACATATACTCTTCGTCAAGAGAGCCTTCAAGTTCCCTTGCCCATATTCCGCTCGGAATGTCCTATATCACTGTGAATATGATAAGTCCCCAAGACCATTGGCCCGCCAGCGGATTTGGGTAATGGATGCGTTTGCGGTGACAAAAAGGAGGGGCGTGCTCAGCTAATGGTGTTGAGTAGTTGGGCACAGGTGTGCGATTAGCACAATCTTGGGGAATCTTCTTCTATAACTACATATGTTTGTACAACATAAATCACCATCTTTCCTTGCTATCTCCTGTAATATATCTCGTGCTGCCCTACTTCATCTGATACGTTTTCTCTCTCCATATACGTCTCTGGCGGTGGCTTCACGCGCCATGGTCCATTGACAAAGAGCAAGTAATAGACGCACTGTTTTCAGCGGACCCACTAGGACCCGCATGGCGATATTGGCGGGCCTCATGGACCAGTGAACGAGTGGGGGATATGGCCGAGGATGCGGTTGGGAATGGTATCAATCCCCCAGCGGGCCCAGCTGCCTCGGAAATAACGGCTTGATTTCCCCGACCACCATTGTTCTTGCCACCGCGTTTCCCTCCCTTCTTGCTGTTGTTTCCTTGCCCCCGACCTTGTTGGTTGGATTGCCGTTTCTGGTGGGCTCCCTGACCACCGCTTTTGTTGCCCTTGCCTTGACGTTGTTGGGATTGGTTAGGATTGTTTCCCTTTCGCTGAACCCCAGAGTCCCGCGCAGGTGCTGCGGTAGAAGAAGCCTGGCATCGATTCCACTCGCTACATATGGCCGCACTCACATTGTCGAACGTCAAGTTCGCCAACGTCGTGTTTGCGAGTATAGCAGAAACAATGTGACTCCATATCGGTGGGACCGCGCTAAGGAGGCTAAATGCGCGCATCCACTCTGGAGTGTTGCACTGCTGTGCAGCAAGACGAGAGTAGATGGAAAGAAGTTGTCTTATTTCGTCAGAAGGATCCTTCTGTCCGGAAATACGAAAGGATAACGTCTGCTGATAATCAGCAAAAACGCGAGCAGGCTCCGGGGTTCCGAAGCGTTGCTCTAAATAGGTCCAGAGCGCATTCGGTGTGGTTTGACCATGCTCTAGAAGATGATCGGCGAGCCGTGCGTTAATCGACGCGAAGGCTAGATTCCTGGTAGAAATCCAGGCGTCTATTTCCCGCTGATTCGCAGGAGGACCTCCGACTTCTACTGGAGCTTGTGCAACAGGTTGAGTGAAGGTGCCTTCGGTGATAGCCCAACCGGTGCAGTTGACTGGGGCGTCTTGCACGGTCGTGTAGGTTAAGCATGATATCATTCGGACAGACCAAATGTGGTAATTGGAAGCACCGGTGAGCTCGGGAACGAAGCTTAGAAGGTTGGCCATTGGGATCTAGGAGTGATAATAGTGTTAGTCTTGTCCAGCCGCGATAAATAAGAGTGCAATCAACAAGCTATGTGTCTACCAATCGCCTGTGAGACAAAGGGAAGAAGCCGACTGTGGGATGGAATCGTAGTCGACTGACAGCGTAACATCCAGTTCGACAGTCGTCAATACAACCCCCTGAAAGTGCAGCCATGCCGCACTATATAAGTATGACCATGTCAATGTGTTACATGCCAGCTGATAGTAGCGCATGCCAGGCTCAGGCCTCAGCATTGACTCAATGGGACCCACAGCCCATTGACAGGGGTACGCGTAGTGCTGTGGTATGGGAGTATTAGGCCACTCACTGAACGTTGATTGGATTCCTGAAGGACGAGCGAGTAAATAATAGCCCTGATAGCGGAAACGTACACGGGTTATATACCTTTACGAGTCCTGGTTTACCCTGTGCCCACGTTGCATTATGGAATACACGACGAACATACTTTAATACAATACTGACTCAGAACTTCTATTGTAGAATCTTCTGACAACACGCACTTGAGGCGGCAGCCTAGAACATCTCAGTCACGAGTCGTAAGGTGACTCCCCCAAGCACAACCCGTTTAGGCGGTTAAGCTTACACATGTGCAAACCGCCATTCTGTTACCGTCTTATCCTAAGAATTCTTCATCTTCTATTTTTTCCCGCTGGTTCGCTGCATGTTCTTAGAGAAGCCGGTCTTTCGTCCCCTCGAGGCTCGACTCCCTTCGACCCGAAGAAGTCTTGTCACCTGGCCCCCCACCCCCAGTAATAGTCCACTTGTGCCAATAGCTGTGCTACTCCTGATATTCAAACTGCTTAGATTGATTATCGCAACTTTCCCTTCTTTAGTACCTGTTTCATGCATTATCCTCGTTCCTTCCCTTTTTTATTTCTCCGATCTGATGTAGAGGTACAGAGAAATCCTATCCAGAGCACGATAGAATGAGGAGAGTTGATACTGGTTCTGGATTCAGCCAGATTGCATCCAAGAGCATAATTTAGTTTAGTTAGTGACAAAAGACTTTAATCCGTATTACTTGCTTGTACATGGGATATCAATCTATATCGTCCACCTCCTGGTCTCGCCGCATGCTTTGATCTTCCTCATCATCCATCTCGATCGTGATGCACCAGAATATCCTCCCCCAGGGCTCATCATTATCGTATTGTTCACCCGCCGTCTCTTTTCTTTCACAACACACAAAGCGCACCGGCTGTCCGTCCCAATATCGCACCAGATCGAAAGATAGACCACCTGGAAGCCGTAATGATAACGAAGGACTGAACTCAATAAAACCGTAACAGAAGTCGGTTGTTATGATATCAGATGGTCCAAAGGCAACTTCTTGTCGATTAGCCGCGTTACTGAAATAAGATCTCCGTGCCGACGCATCCTCAAAACACAGCTCCTGGGATTGAGTACGGGATTTTTTCTTGCGCTTTGGATGTGTAACCTTCTTGATGGTATCTTTGATAACACCGGACTTCTTGGAGGTTGATGTTACGTTTGATTCGTTTGAAGCAGAAGATGAGATGGAGGAGGAAGATGAGGATGGGGAGGAAGATAGCGAAGATCCAGACGATGGTGTGCGGTCACGGAGAGCCTTGTAAAGCTCGGGTGTGGAATCTACGAGGGATCGAGTCGAAGGGAATGTCGAGGATTCAGCCTCAGATAAAGGAGGTATGTCACCCTTCTGTGATGAACCGTTGCTACGCACCCGCTGGTGCGCGAAGTACGGCATAGTTGATACAAGAGGAGATAGCGCCCATGGTTTGGTATTGGATTGTAAGTCGTGCTCTAGGGTAGGGTCGATGTAACTGACCGCACATCAGATCTCACCATGATACACTGGGAAGGGCGAACGTACTTCATAAACTTAAGAACAGCTCCCGTCCCCCATGGCAACTTTAGAGGGCGGTCGAAGGTGTTTCCAAATAATATATCGTCCGCAGAATAAGGTATCAAGAACCTGCCTGGAAATGATTTAGATCGAGCAGGAAAAGAACAGAGAGGAACACACCTCGAACCTGTATACTCCAAGTAACTCCTTGGCGGTCCTCCCTCGCGAAATACTCTGATTCGCGAACGTTCCCGTTCTCATCAGGAAAGTTCTTGATGTGCGCGGCAATTTCGCCCTCGAACAAGTCGGACGACAATTTGTGGGATTTGTTGGTGTTAACGATGGATGTTATAGGAACCATGGTATCCGGTGAGGTACCCGCCATAACACGAAGTTTGGGAGCCATGTCTTGGAATGCTGCCGGTGATGATGAACCGAAGAATTAGGAGTAAAGGGATTAAGGTGTAGCGCAGTCTAATTATGCGTCCTCCAGAGGACGTGCTGCGGACAGAACAGACACAGAAACGACCTTTTGAAAGCCCTCGTGTCCCAAAAGTGGTCTGATGACTTCACAGTGCCACTGATGACGGCCCACTCTCCTACTCGGCAGGCTGACTGAAGGGGAACAAGGATATCAGCCAATTAGAGCGGTGAGGTCAGGACTAGCCTGGGATGGAAGAACTAGAATAGGATGGGGCAGTAGACCGGCTACTGGATGGAAATTAATATGTAAGGAATGCGCTGCAGCCTATTGTGGGGAAGAGATGCCCGTTACCACCGAGAGACACACTCCTATGACGCTTGATCACGTGAATTATATCCATAAATTATCACCTTGGTTTCTTGTCGTGTGAGCGCTTTATACTTCACTAAATCTACTTTCTGTCGGAAATCGCTCCGATATAAGCCACGAAGAGCAGTATGAGGCTCCACAATCGGTAGCCTTTGTAGTAAACTCACATCGTGCTCGTAGTACTGTACCTAGTAATTGCTTATCAGTCCATCACTAGACGCCCTATTCATCATCACGTCTACTGTTGGCGTCCGCAGCCTCATGATTGGCACCAGAGGTACGACCGCACTTCAGAGATTTCTCGTCCTGTATGAGAACACCGCTCCGTATCATTCGCTCGACCGTGCACCAATAGCCCAGAATATCTATCACGTGTGATGCCAAAACCTGTGCCTATTTTTAGCATAGCCTGGCTTGTCGAGGTGCTCGTCTCCCGTCGAGTACAGGCAGTTCCCACACAAAGATAACAAGGCATTCTGACCCCTATAATTAGATCCGTTGGGTGTCCAAAGTACATGCTCTGCTCACACCAGCGACTGACAGACGGACGTCGAGACTGGAGGCATTCGCAAGGTCTTCGTTGCTGTGCTTTAGCAACCGGTGAAAACAAAAATCTACTCGCCGGGGAATGCATCTACCAACGGAGGTATATATTATTTTCCCAAGGGTCTTCCCAGCATTCTATCTCTACGGAAATATAATCTCAACTCGAACGACGAAGCTACATCCTCCCATACACACCGCCACTACTCTACCTCAACAAACTTCGCCAACAGTTCCCCAGTCTCTCACCCAAAAATCCGCCATTCATAAACGCACCCTCAAAACCCAGAAGAACAGAAGACATTACAACTTTAAAACACCCACACTGCCTCTTCCCATCACACAATCTGTCCATCCTGTCAAATCACGAGACTCGAACATTCCCAGCATCAAAAACGTTTCTTCTAGCGTCAGTTACCAAAAATTCCCAAGTTACACGCACGCACACACTCACACCCGAATTCTGCGCCTTCGTCGGTGTAGATACTGGACTTTACGTCAAAAATAAGATTCCCGTTCAAATATTCCCCGATGGAATCAAGCCTCCTCGCTTAGCTCATGCTTCAAGTCGGATAAACTTCATTACAACCATCGAAGTTTCAAAGTTCTGGATGGATTTAATCTGTTGTAAAAGAAGTATAGCTTCTGGGTTCTCTGTGCATTGCGTTCCTATGGACATCGGCTCGTTCCTTGAAACCTTGAACGCCGCCGCCATCCAACCATGTGAATCTCCATTTCATGTTTCTCGTATCACGATTTTATGAACAAAGAACAAACTTCAGGGTAGTGGCGAATCAAGAGTGTTCACAATCGTACGGTCGGCATTTGAAAGCTTATAGAGTGCGAGAGTCGCACCCTAGGTGAGATACGAGTAGGTGTCGCCAAAGGGGTTATTGGACCCTGGAGTGATGTGCGGAGACAACGGCTTGTCAAGTTGTCAACCTTGCAGCCCTACACAGGTCCGCAGTGGTTCTCGAGAAGTTTCAGGACTCAGGATTCAATATTCAGGTTCGATGTTGTCCCTAGGCTGGTGGTAAGTTTTAGCGACACTGCAGGGCTCTCGAACCTGGAGCACGCTCATCGAAGATATGGCATAGGGCTCGTTAGGTATCTATCGCGATAAATAAGTGTCACTGTCGACCAAGCAACCCAACTATTACGAATGAGCACCAGGCCTACGGACCCATAAGTAAGCAAGACAGACAAAGGGCCTTTCATGACGATCACCAAAGGCCAAAACATGGTTTAAAACACAAACCCAAAGTGCGACAACAGCAAAATACCAAAACAGCAAAATAAACAAAACAGCAACGGCAAAACCCCTGGAACTCATGTGTGTAAATGGCATGTAAGGTATCAAAACGGCGATAAAAAGACGGGTAAACCAGGGTATGTGAAGTCAAGCGCGTAGGGGAAAACCAAGAAGGGGAGTTTGAAGGAAGAGTGTTCACCAGAACAGTTCAGAAAAGAACTCGGGCAATTAAAAAAGTTCAAATGCAGTGACCCATAATGATAAACCAACCACCCGTCTAAAAAATCAGTGTCCAGATGCCCAAGGCCGCCGCGATGATGCCCCCGAAGCTACAAGACAACCTAGCAGAAACCGCGCCGTTTACAAGCCCCGATTTGGCAAAATCAGAACCACATGCGGCATTAACTATCTGCACCGATGGCTCATACGCATCCTTCAATCCCGTCAGATTATCCGCCACACTGTCGTTGCCCAACGCGCTAGCATAAAGGTTTAGAAGGCTCTTCGAGCATGGCGAACACGTCAAGCCGGTGACTGTTTTCGATAGGTTGATCCCAAAGGGTAATTGGTAAAGGTACGAGTCTGCAGGCTTAGCCTTAGCGATGGCGTTGATGTAGCAATAGGAGTTCGACAGTGGATCCTGCATGCATGCAGCGTCATACATGAGCTTGTACGCATTGAGTCCTGTACAAGTGAACAGTGAAGCCGATCAGGTGATGAAGCCATATTTTCGGATGAGAATGGACAGGATGCAATGATAGATGTGAGTGTTGGGCGTTGAGCGTTCGAGTTGGCAGGAGTACGACAATTGAAACTCACCCATCAGTGTATCTACAGCCAATGTATTCCTGTCCCTTAGGTCATCTGCACACGCTGTTTTCAATGTCTCGGCAAACCATCCCATGTTAGCTATGCACTGATTGATTCCGGGGTTGGTATTGCAAGTGCCCCAAACTAGGGTGTTCATGAGTGTAAGATTAGATTGAGCCTTGTGACGATGAGTGAGAAAGGGCGTCCCACATGACAGCTCAAGATGACATATCAACCTACATTGATGAAAGTGGCAGAACTTTGTGACAGCAATGAGAAGGGACGACATGGCCTGAAGGCAGCGGACTGAGTCATATTGGTGAAGAATGAGAGGCATGATACACTGGAGAAGTTGAGAGTCAATTGGGGGTCGTAAGGCTGAGGGAATGGTGTGGGAAGGGTTGGAGGCGCAGATGGTATCGTTGGTACCGGTTGTTGGGTAGCGGTGGTAGGTGAAGGGCTCGGTGAAGGGGGACTACTAGATGCAATGGATGTCGAAGGGGGCGAATTGGTTAGGTTGTCTGGTTCAGGAAACGGGTGCCTTCTGTGAAGGTGCCAAACCTTGCCTTGTGCCAACGTTTGCGACCATTCTCCTGACGAGGAAGAGAAGATATCGAAAGCGGCAGGATGGGTGAGGTATCGAGTCGAGGCGGTGATAAAGATGAGAACTAGAGGCACAATAAGGACGGCCCATCTGAACCTGCGGCCTGTTCGTCGTTTTTGATCATAAGAGGACATGGCATGAGGAAAGGGAAGAGGGGAAAGGGAGTTGGAAGAAGTATCTGCTCTTGTAGCTGCCGGCTGTTTCGAATTTGAAGGCCGTGGTGATGGAGGCGGGGTGAACATGATGAAAGCAGTGACTGGCAGGAGACAGAAGAGCGAAACACGAAGATTTGATGCAGATGTAAGGAACGTCACGAAGAAAGAGCGTAAGAGGATCCTGCGAGGGAGCCTCGTGCGGGTGGAGGTTGTGGTTGAAGAACAAGAAAAGTCACCGTAGCTCCTGGGGAAAGGAAGAAGAACGGACGCTGGTGGTAGACCTGGTTGGGCAGGCGCGGGGGCGTCGAAGTGACATGCCAAGTTGGGCCTAGGCAAGGGCACCTTCCTTTCCTTTCCCAGCGCCAAAGTCCACGTGCGGGTTACTCCGAATTTCCATCCACTCGCTTGTCGGTGCCTGTTCCGCTCCTTGGGTTCTCCGCCCGCCCCCGCGCCTCGATTCTCATTTGACCTCCAGAATCCTCTCCCTCATGCTCTCCTTTGGCAGCACCAAAGAGCCCACACAAGTCGATACTTTCCTACGGCCAACACTGCATCAGATTCTGTTACGTCTGCATTCGCTTACGATCCATCATTGTGATTGGTGCCTGACGTAGTCCAATTCTCGAGACGGCGTCGGGCGAGTGACGGTGTGCCGACTGTTCAATCGCCGAACTTGAACTGTTGTTTGTTGTATATAGATACCCATCATCAATCACTCGTCGGACACGCTAGAACCAAAGAAGTTTGTGGACGATACGTAAGAAAAAGAGTCTTGGTCGGTCCAACGTATGGTGTCATACTCTTGGGATGTCAACACACTATCTAAGGTCAGGTAGCGTGGTACAGCAAGATGAAACCTAGAGAATTGCTCCCCTTCAGACCTCCAAAACCATGTGGGAACTATCGGCGGGGAATGATTGTGATGCCAAACATTTGATGAGCGTGAGCGCAAACATTGTATCACGTTGGTAGTAGATAAGATAAGATAGCACAGCTCGGGTCCATTGGGTAATCTGGTGTCGGTGGCTGTGCAAGAAAATCATGAAGTCCAACTACAAGGTCAGTGTGCCAGTGTCCAGTCTGCGAACAGCTGCTTACCTACCCTCTCCTATTTCCTTCAGTTCTCGAATATCTGCGGGACAGTGTATCGCCAGGGAAATGTCATATTCACCCACGATGGAAACACCCTCTTTAGTCCAGTCGGAAATCGCGTTTCAGTGTTCGACCTCGTCAAGTGAGTTCTGACGCTTTCTTTATATCTGATTTCTTGGCTGAGCGCGTTATTAGCAACAAATCCTGGACGTATGCGTTTGAAAACAGGAAGAACATAGCTGCCTTGGCCTTGAGTCCCGATGGAAACGTCCTCATATCGGTAGACGAAGGTGCGTGTCCTATCGCAGACTCAAGAAAGAAGCGTTCCAACATTTCTCAGACGGTCGTGCTCTCCTTGTTAATTCAAAGCGCGGGGTCGTACTCCATCATTTCAACTTCCACAAACCCGTCAAAGACATCAAATTCTCCCCTGATGGAAAGTAAGGGGAACAGTGTCTTGATTATCGCTTCCATCCTTAATATCCTTCTCCTGCAGGTACATTGCCGTGACGCATGGGCCGCATGTTCAAGTCTGGTGCACGCCAAATCACCTTGTCCGAGAGTTTGCGCCCTTCAACCTTCATAGGACCTATACCGGTCATCATGATGAGGTCTTAAGCATAACCTGGTCACCGGATTCTTCGTACATTGCCTCCCTTTTCATTCATTGAAGAATCTAATTGAGAACCTTAGCTGCTTCATGACAACGTCACGAGACATGACCGCACGACTCTTTACCTTGCACCCTCTACAGGGTTTCCGACCCAAAACCTTTGCTGGGCATAAGGATGCCGTTCTAAATGCCTATTTTGCGGAAGATGGCAAAACAGTGCGTACTTCACTCAATGTTTGGACATGTGCGTTAACCTCTTTCCCAGATATATACTGTTAGCCGTGATGGCGCCGTCTTCACATGGAAGGAAAAGGACTCGGATGAACGCGAAGATGAAGCTATGTCAGACGATGAACCTGTTGCTTCGACCTCAAAGGCTGCCCCTGCTCAAGTGGCCAACGCCATCGCGAACACCCGTTGGGGTGTTTTCAAACGACACTACTTCAACCAAGAGAGAACTAAAGTCGTGTGCACAACATTCCATGCACCCTCCAATCTCCTTGTCGTGGGTTTCTCAACGGGCATATTCGGGCTATGGGAGATGCCCGCATTCACCAACATCCACACACTCAGTATATCCCAAGAAAAGATTTCATCGGTCGCTATCAATGCATCCGGCGAATGGCTTGCTTTCGGTGCCAAGAAACTCGGACAGCTACTCGTATGGGAGTGGCAGTCTGAGTCATACATCCTCAAGCAACAAGGGCACTATTTCGACGTCAACACCCTCGCCTATGCACCAGACGGCCAGACAGTAGCAACAGGCGGTGACGACGGCAAAGTCAAAATCTGGTCGACCTATTCCGGTTTCTGTTTCGTGACGTTCACCGAACATACCGCTCCCGTTTCGACAGTTGCCTTCGCAAAGCAAGGAAACATTCTCTTCTCAGCTTCGCTCGATGGCACCGTACGCGCATTTGACCTAATAAGGTACCGGAACTTCCGCACATTTACATCTCCCTTCCCCGTCCAATTTTCCTCCCTTGCCGTAGACCCTTCGGGGGAAGTTGTCGCCGCTGGCTCTGCCGATTCATTCGAAGTTTTCCTCTGGTCCGTGCAGACAGGCAAACTCTTAGACATCTTGACTGGTCACGAGGGCCCAGTTAGCTCCTTGGCATTTTCTCCATCAGGTGCTAACCAGTTGGCGAGCGCATCTTGGGACAAGACGGTTCGAATCTGGAATGTGTTTGGGCGTTCGAGAGCTGTGGAGCCTTTCCAGCTGACCTCGGATGTACTTGCACTAGCGTTCCGCCCAGACGGACGAGAACTCGCCGCCTCTACCCTGGATGGTCAGATCACTTTCTTTGACATCCAGGAAAGCAAACAGACGAACGTTATTGATGGACGAAAGGATGTCTCGGGTGGCCGTAAAGCTGATGATCGCGTCTCTGCTGCGAACAGCTCTTCCGGAAAATCGTACAACAGTCTATCGTATACAGCTGATGGACGGTGTCTACTTGCTGGAGGAAACAGCAAATATGTGGTGCTCTACGATGTGCGGGAAGGCGAGGGTGTTATGGTGAAGAAGTACCAAATCAGTCAAAACCTCTCCTTGGACGGAACGGAAGAGTTCTTGGATAGCCGGAAGGTTAACGACGCTGGTATCAATACGGACCTTATCGATACTCGGGGGGATGAAAGTGACCTTGAAGACAGGCTGGACCATAGTCTGCCAGGAGCAAGCCGAGGGGCGGGCGATATGTCCGTTCGTCGTTACCGACAGGAGGCGCGAACAAAATGCATTCAGTTCTCACCGACAGGTAGAGCGTGGGCAGCAGCGTCGACAGAAGGACTCTTGATCTACTCCCTTGATGAATCCGTCTCCTTCGACCCATTCGACCTCTCTATCGATCTCACGCCTCAGGCCACCCTGGATGTCCTGGCGAGCCAGGAGTATCTCAAAGCCCTGGTCATGGCATTCCGTCTGAATGAGAAGACGCTTATCCAAAAGGTGTACGAGAGCATTCCGAGAAGTGACATTCGGTTGATTTCGCGTCAGCTACCGGCGATGTACATCCCCCTTTTGCTGCGGTTTGTGGCAGAGCATTTGGAGCGAAGCCCGCATTTGGAGTTTGACCTCGTGTGGGTGAATACGTTGTTGATGGCTCATGGACGCATGCTCCGGGATCGATCTGGGGAGTATGCGAGCGTGTTCCGTATGCTACAAAAAGGGCTTGGAGATTTCCAGCAGTCGATTTCAAAAGTGTGAGTAGGATTCCCCCTCTGGGCTTGGGATGCGTTATCCTTTTTGAGGAATGCGGGTGACTGATTGGATTGTTCTTTGGATTTCCCAGGTGTGAGGAGAACACGGCAACCCTCAGGTATTTAATTGATCAATCTAAATCCTACCAGGAAAAAGACATAGAGATGGTGGCGGTTCCCTAACGTGATGGGCCTCGAGGTTGTTTGACAGCGCGCAACACACGATTTGATTTCATATGTACGTTGCTTCCCTGACATCCATCGAACTATGTTTATGTATTGGCTAGGTGGAGCTTTGTCTGTAGATTAGCCTGAACGGTCCCGCAACCTGACGCTCTATTCAATCTGCCTTCGCGGCTCCAGCTGAAGAGCACCCATTTAATTTTTGAATGGTGTGGATATCGCTTAAGACAAAAAACACACCTCCCTGCTTCACGTCGTGTTTTCCCCCATAATAGATCAGGGCGGCTAGTGCAACAGCACCCGATGCCCCGAGAAGCTACACAATCAATGGAGGATTGAAGTCCAGGAGAGGTAGACATGAATGAGAACGCATTGAGATTTACACTTTAAGCAGGAGTCCGGACAGACTATGATTGTCTGATACTCACGAAGCTCATTTTACCTTGTCCCCCGAAGAATCTTCCTGCGCCGCCAGGACTGCCTCCACCATACCCGTTATTTCCTATTCTCCGGGTCGGATACATCGTTGGGAGCTGTTGCGCCGTGTGTGTGGGACTTCCTGTTTCGCTGGGGCGGCCTGATCGATGAATAGAAACTGATGAAATCGGGATAGGTATGAGTTTGCAGGATAGGAACTTGGCGTGGTTTTATAACGGACGAAGAAACACTGTCAGACCAATTCATAAGGCAGGCTTGGAGAACAGCTGATGTCATGGCTGAAGCAAATGGAAGCCCTTCTCCTATGTTATCATTGTCGTGGTGCAAGTCATCGCGGTGGATACCTTGGGAAGATGTCTGGTGATAAGAATCTTGGTCTGAACCTTTCGCGGAAAGTCGTAAGTGTACTTTTACTAGACTTTGTCATCGGCGAAAGCCAAGAATCAATATTTGGTCACTTGGATCACGAAACTTAGGAATACAACGAGAAGTAATTGCGATGATAGTACATGAAGTATTTGGAATGCATGAAGAACGACGCCGGTACCTCACTCAATAGTCGCCACCTCTTTAATCACCAGCTCATCGTTATTTAGGCTAGAGAAATCCATAGGTAGGAGTGAGAAACCCAGTTCGAGAAGTCCTAGACATTCTTACTTTTCCTTTCAGCGGAAGTGTTGGGACGCCGGCCTTCGTTAGCGAAACCAACGTAGTAGACAAGGCCCGTAAGGCCAATTAGACCGGCAATTCCCATCATCTGCAGTATACCAACACGTGTCGATACCATTGTCGCGAGCGATAGAAACTCTTTAGACGCACCACCCTCTGGTTCTCTCTCTTGACCTTTGTGGGATCTTTGTTGGCTCCAGCAGCCATTTGGCGGACGATGCGTGATGCGAACATGTTGGGCAGGAATCGGCCGTCGCAGGAGAAGTTTGGTTGGGTTACAAAGCCGCTAGTCCACGCTCTATATATGAATCTTGTGAGTTCTTGTATATATAATCTGCATAAAGGTTGATGTCATAGGAGCCACCTTAGGTGGATACCTTCTGCATCAATGCAGCTAAGGGGGAGTTGTTGGGAGTCTAGGTCGCAGCTTCATCTACGAATGTTCTGGAATCGTTGATATTGCTCAGAGGGAAGATGGGATAGGATTACGAGACATCCGCAGAGAAAGTGATGAAGCTTCTTGACTGGTTTTGCCAAGTAATGGACTGTGGGCACGTGAGTTGTTCTGATTGTGGTGACAGCCCTGGACGGTTTAGCCAGTAGTTTGTGAAGAGAAACATATCCTACTCACTCTTAAGACATTCTCACAGCACACACCCTAAGCAAAGGCCAGCGACTCCTTAATATACTTGACTAACCGTGTTCTGTTAGGTTCGGTCTGGGATCCTAGCTTGGCAATTGATCAGGTCGAATCCTATGGCATCCCAGTCACAAGAGCTGGATCATCGTGTATCTTCATGGTCGCCCGACGCTTTTGAAACAATCGACACAGCACAGGGATCTCGGCAGATATGACGGATTAAATCTCCTCCAAATTGCACCAGGATGCAACTGCCCAGCTCATGAAAATTGACTTGTAGACAAAGTCTCAACTGGTCTTAATGTCATGAACGGGTTCAGGGCCTTCGTCTGGAGGGTTCACAGGGGTCAACTGAAGTTAGGTAACTCCTTCGAGAAGACAGATTCACGGCGGCCGACTATCCCTGTAATGTTTTGCGGTAGGAATGTACCAATGTCCTGTAGGAATTGGGGCTAACGTTACCCCATGCACGACTAACATATCGATCCTAGCCTCCTGAACAATTGCTTAGGGTGGCGGTGGCTACATGTGAAGCACATCCCGTAATTGTGTGTGAAGATCAGTGCTTTGTGCCATTTCTCGAATGACGTTACTCCTACAGTCACCCTGCCGCTAATGACTGCGGACGCGATTCCCATCGCTAAAAGTCGAAATTCGGCTCAATTGCTGGCTAACCGACGGATAGTCGACCGTGGAACCTTCTACCCGCAGTTTGGATTACGGAAGCCGCCTCACGTTGAACTAGTCTGTACTTGCACGACTGGTGGACATTCTTACTTCCAAGATGACTCGGTCGACTATCGCTCACGGTAACGACTCGTATCGCTTCAGTTCAGAGTAAAGCTCACCATGAGGCTGAGGTTGATTCCCCTACAGTCTTGCTGGTACCTTCAGGGGCATGTTTCCTATCGACTGAGCGGTGAAGACTTGACCCTCCCTGACGCTTCTTGCGCTTTCGAGAGGGGACAGTGATATTGATGTCGCTTCTATTCTTCTTGATCCCGAAACCACGACGAAATCACTTGCGAATCCTCCACCGAGTCAGCCGGAAGACAGAAGCTCTGGCTCAGCGGCTATAAACTTCTAGGTTCAGTCAGCATTGTTCATTCAGGTGACAGGTACAAAAGTTAACCAGTTGGCGCCAAGCGCCAGGTTCCTAGTAACTTGGGATACCCATTGCATCCGCGACAGCCTTGGTGACATGGACAGTTTCTGTTCAGTTACCAACCAGGAACCTACTCCCCCCGAGCCTGTTTTTAATAAATCCATAAATAAGCCGTGAGATGAGCTGGAAATTTGTAGTTGAGACAGTTGCCATTGCAACGGGGGTGTGTGTCCGGCAAAGTAGTCAGGTCCTGTCCATTACTGTAAAGCCTGATGGTGGCATCACACAAACAGCCATGGGGGATAACATTTCCATAGAATAAGTGATGGGAAATGAATGGAGTGATTACCAGTGGTTACTTCGAACCAGGATTTTCACCGCGAAATCCCTACGTGTTCGCTGTTTGCGGTGATAGATTGAGATAGGAACTCGACGATGCATCCAATATCCGTGGCTGTGTCTGGTCCGAATGACCCCGCAGTAGATCAGTACCTGTGCCCAGCGGCCACCACCTGAAGCTGCCTCATGTGGCTCCTTCAAACCCGGTCCTCAAGGCATCGGGGCTTCTTGGTTCTTGGTATGATATTTTGAGGTGAATGTAGACCGGATTAGACTTATCAATGCAACTCAGCGTTCCTGCTACAAGTTACGGTCAGATCGCAGTTCCAGGACCATCTCCTAAATGAAGGAACCCGCAATCCTTCTGTATTCTGTGGAGAAGCTGAGTCTAGGTCCTAGGACGCGGCCGCTTCCAGATGGCATATCTCCGGACGTGCTCTATTCACTCGCGATCCCTGAACGAAAGTCGTGGAAACAGTATACCTGCATATGGCTGCTTGAAACGAAACCTTCTGCCGGCCATGGTAGCTTCCCTTACCTCGCATGATCCTAAAAGGTGAGGCGGAGGAAGGATCTTTTTGTCTGCTTCGAAATTGCCGTGACATCGCCAAATAATCAGAAAATCACCTTCGTGGGGGTTTTCGGACGTTGTCATCGGGTACTTGAACCGCCTTTCCGAGTTCTGTTTGGAACGATTTGGGACCAAAGTTACGGTGGTTGAATATAGGAGCATGGCCTAAGTCTACGATACCGAATCTCTTTCAGAATATCCTGAGGTGAGACATAAAACTGGCAGTCCATCAGGAGCCCGTAAAATCAACTCGCGAGAGACGGGCATCAAGAGGCAAGCTCCTATATCGTTCCAGCCGCGGGATTTTCTAGTGAAAAAGAAGAATATGGTCAGTTCTGAGGGAGTTTCATTCGATAGGCGGCATAGGAAAGTAATCGGCAGTAAAGAAGTTAATACCGGGACCATCTCGTGTAGCCGCAATGCGCAAGAGTGCGTAAAACCTTGCAATGTCCGAGGCCCTGCGTTGCGAGCCAACACAATGGACGCACAGCTCGAGAATGAGAGCTTTGGGCTCATCATCTCGGCCGTGTTGTTTAGTCTGGGTTCCCGCCGAAGAGACCCTCCCAGGTTTGTAGTCGGGATCCCATCCCGTGGACTTACTAGTACCACATTTTCCATGTCTCTGGTTGAGGACCGTGAGGGGAAAATAGAGCAACGGTGCGAGAGCCGCCACCAAGATGTTGGGCACTTGACATCGAAGCTTGAAGAGGTCTCCTGCCGATCAACCGACAAAGGGAAAAACTCCCCTGGGATTCATCCGTACGTCTAGAATCCCCGAACCCTCTATGAGGGTAAAGGGGCGTCAATAGAAGAGCAACGGAGAATCGGACAGCAGGGGACTTGCGTCCAGATAATACTCACCGATTGACCAGCGATGCTCTTGAGAAAGCAAGACGTTGAGTGCTTAACCACGGATAGGTCTGTGGATCCAGATTTGACGTGTAAAGGCACGCGCTCATATGCCAAATCAAGGTTCAATGTTCATCAAGTGGTGGTTAATTTATAGACATTGATCACCGCCACGAGAATTGGGGTGCTGATGGGAGGGGAAGAGTCAAGTCCTTCTGAAGAACATCTTCGTTTCGGTCATGAATTGATGACACTCACCCAGTGCGACTGATCGGCTCTTGTGGGGTCCTGCCCGGTTGGACGTGTGTCTTGGCCCACTCGACGTAGATCTTCACCAAGTCCCATCGGATCCCAGCATGCCATTTGGTGGATCACCTCATGGTCTCAGTTGGTGGCCGTAGAGAGGTGACCAAGCGCATGGGAGTGTAGTGGCGCGATCCGCAGACTTGTGAGGCCTCGTTGCGTTGCCAGAGAAGCCTGCTAGAATAGCCAAGGGTCATGAGGAGGGTTCTTGTCCGGTTTGGTCTGAGCGTTCGCAGTATCTCAGGCCCGAGAGTGAGGATCCTGGAAGATGGCGGTGCCCCCTCGTTCCCTACGGCGACCAAATGACTTGGGGAAAGAGGGATTGACAGCGTATATAGTAGCCCCTTCGCGATCCTGATTCTTTCTGAAACCTGCCAGGTTTGACTGGCTGGGTTGGTGGGAGAAAGAGCCGAAAAGCGACGTTTAGGTCATGTTTCACGGAGATTCAGGTATCCCATTCGGTATTTCTACTTTCACAGCTATTCAAGATTACAATTAGTACGGCGAGGGAGTAAATCTTGACAAAAGGACATCGCGAGGTAGGAAGAAAATACCGACCACTGGTTTCCGGGTCGCGGCGTTCGAATTCCTAGTGATCCGTAATTCAAAGAATCCGCCTGAGTACTTTCTCATTCTGAACAGTGCAGGCGCATTTGCTCCAATGCTTCCGGTCCGGCCCCAGTATCAGCATTTCTCCTTCGTATTTTCATCTCCGCGACGTTCGAGGGAAATCTTGTGTGCGAATAATGTGATAAACGGGAGGAAAACGTCAGTGCCATATCTATGGCAGATAGTATGAACGTTTTTTTATGTCTCGACTTATCTGTGGAGCGAGCTTCCCTTTTCCATGCTACTTGAGTTAAAACGGTACTGATAGCGAATATCATACGAAGTTTGGCTGTTTTGCGTACGAGAATGCAACCCTCGACAAAAACGATTGGTCGCTGATCCCGACAGCAGCCGAACGAGAGCGCAATTGACTTGACGTTCTTCACGTTTCGGCAGCGACGCGAAATTTCTAGTTAGAGAGAACGGGGCTTCACATAAGCCGAAATCCGCCAGCAATAGCCGGAACATAGGAATTTTCGTGATTTGGCCGCCATCTCCGTGACTAACACGAAGAGAGCAAAGTCAACTTCTGTCTTTGACTCTCCAAGCCCTCCCGCCAACCGTAGGTTGACAGCGGCGACGTAGGTTTTGCATCGTTTCAACAGTACTGGTGGTAATGTGCTCTGGAGCACTTTGCTTGCCTACGGGGATATGGAAACCCACTGGCAGGATGCCCAGGTAAACCTTATGGCGCAGTGGCAGGTATCAATATCCTTTGGGCCTGCGATCAAGTACCTCACTGAATTATGTAAGCGGACTGGTAGCCACATGATTAAACCAAGTCCGACATTCCTCTCAACCGGGTCTTTGCGCTATGGCTCGCGAGGATACCCGCACTATTCTCACTTGTCGTTCCATAGTGCTGGATATTGTAACAAATCTGGAGGATAAGTATATACCCTCTTATACCTTACAACGCGTCAGTCGTGATGGGAAACTGTCATCCTGCGTGGTGATTTACAACACATGATCACAAGCCAGTTTCTTGGGCTTGGAAGACGATTAGGACAACAGATGAAGCTGAAGAACACATGGAGAAGCGACAAGCAGGGATACAGATGCCTGTGAAAGTTGCGCCCCTTGTTGCTTGCAGTGACAATTTTGCCAAGCGGGCAGCAGCAGCGAGCCCAGATCGTGTTTGTCTGGATGGCCAAGTAAGTAATGACGTCGGATGACGTTTGCTGATGTCATTTGCTGATTCGGTCCTCATGTTGTTGTCTCTTCTCTCCTCGGTGAAAGAATGTCCCCCACACAGAAGCTTATCGCAGAAGCGCAAGAACTGATGTCCACCATCCAATAAGTTAGTTACACGACGCAGTGTGTATACTGAAGACGAATTATCAGATATATATCCATACATTTCAATGCCAAACATACTGTCGGGAAAACCCAACAATATGGTTCCTAAATCCCAACGCAAAAGAAAGAAATGAGAGAATAAGAGAGAATGCAAAAGGTGTAGCACTACAACTGTCCAAGAGCGTATGCGGTGTTGCTATGAACAAGAAAAAAAAACAAATGCAGGGAAAAGCCAAGTTCGTGGTTCCGGTGTGTCCCAGCCAAGAGGTGCATGTGAAGATGGACGACATCCAAGTGCATGTATTCCCTCACGCAACCGGCGGGTCGCGAGTGACAAAGAAGCGAAGTCGCGGTGATGTAGTGCGAATGCGAGAGCGAATGACGTGTCGCAAATGTTGGGCCGGTGATACGTAGGAGGAGTGATCGTGAGGGTCGGTTTGGTGTGATGTTTGAGACTACTGATGTCCTCTATGTGGTGGGAATAGCAGCCACGGCATGACACAAGATGCAAGGCAGGTGCCAATAAATAGGTGCGTGAGGTGTATGAGAAGCTGGTATCAGGACAGGCCAGCAGAGTAGTGTGGGGTGGCCCGGAAAACGGAGGTATGAACGAGATGATGATGCGAAATTGCCGCATCCATGAATTCGGAAGGCGTCTTATCTGCGTGCAATGTAGCGCCAGTACTTGGCGTTGGGAGGCTGTGCACAGGGCCTCAGCATCCAGTCTTTTGGAGAAAATCAAGTTCACTGACCTCAGTGCCTGGAGTCGAGTCGTCTACATAGTGTGACTTGTCAGGAAACAGCGAAGCCATCCGCGAGAGAAATGACTCACGATCTCTGATGCACTCCCAGATGTCGACGCCACGACCTCTAGGATCCCAGACTCCGCATTGACTATATATCGCCCAGTGGACGTTGAGCTCCCAAATTCTGGTGGCGTTGGCGATGACAGGCATGGTGTAGGTGGAGGGATGGTGAGTGGACTGAGTAGTTTCGGACGACAGTTTGTATGAGTAGCGGGGAGAGCGGGGGTGTTGTGTTGAAGATAGACTGGGAGGGGAGGGAGGGCGAAGGAAGGCCTTTTATATGTGAAGGCATTAGATCGTGCTGTCGCAAACCGAGATGAAGACAACCACAAACTTGTCTCCGGCATACTTTCGCTCAAATCTCGATCTTCTCCAAATCGGGAGTCCAAAATCGTCCTTGAATTGTGTCCCGTTTTGGCTAGTCATCCCAATTCCGCCTAATTTGGCATTGTTTTGCTGAATCCCGTCTGTTCTGGGATCGTTCTCTTGGGATTCCTTCCCAGGATCAGAGTCGCAGTACGCTGATGATCGATGATCTTCTAGAGACTGACTTCAGAAGGGGGCTTGAGTGACATCAGTATCAATGACTATGCAGTCATACTCTTCGTATCTCGCAGTCAACCACTCCATCTATCCACCCCCTGTCCCTCTGTCCTCATCATCGTTTTCATACCACCAAGAACACCCTGTCCCGCCCTGGAGTGCACAAGCCCTAATTTTAGCTCGAGTTTTCTACTCGCGGCTCCTGATCGAAGGCTCAGGGCGCGTATTTACCTGGAGTCCTTGCGTCCACAAGAGCGAAAGACAAAGAAACCTGGGAAGTAGTGATGAAGACCAGAACCACCCTTCGCCTTCGCCTCAGAAGCCCATTTTTAGCACCCCAAGCGTCGCCGTGGCCGAAAAAAATTCATTGATACAAGGACATTCCCTGAGTTCTTTGTGTGACAAGGAAAGCATTTAGATATGCCACCCTACTGAGCGTCCCTGTGCAAGGTAAATGTACCGTAGTTTAACAGCTGGGTAGACCATTTTCACGCTTGCGCTATGAAGTCCTCCGATTTCATTTCGAGAAGCTACGGTCTTGGGATCATGATGGCTGGCATGGTGCGGTTGTTTGACAACTGCATTGACGCTCTTAGGTGTCTTTGCCTTGAGTACTTCACAGTCTGCTATTCACTGCTGTAGGCAGCGCGTATTCCAGGGCGTCCATCTCGGAAAGGGTCCATGATTGGACTGCTTCTGGCGTTGACGCCGCGAATTTTCGGCATGAACCTGATGGAAGTTACGGAAGAACAAAAACTGCACGCCTCTTAACATACTTCTTAGCGTAGCCAAGTATTCGGAAAACAAGTGTGTCCTAAACGTCCTAGTGCCGTTGACGGGTCACCCGTCTTACCCGGTCACTTTTTATAAAAACATCTCGGTCTTGCCTGACTGTTCTCTGTCCAAATCGCTCAATATCGACCAAAGGCGGCCGGGAAGCACCAAGGACACCACTACAAGTGCCATCATTCGAGTCTAACAACTCTCAAGCTCTCGGGAAGCTAATAATTGTTCATTCGTGAATCGCTGTACGATCAGGGTGAACACAAAACCATAAAGGTCAAGGGGACCGACCACATCGCTTTGATCCCACCCCGCTTTAATTCCCCACGTATGTGCTTTTAGATCTGCATGGTTGCCATTACCAATAGGGACTTATTGGCAATCGCAAGCCCTCAACTCACATTCAAGGCTTATGCGGAGCCGCGTTTGGACCTTCATGCCATGGTGCAGGGGGGGCTTCGCCCACAAACAGATACTCGGAAGATGCCATTCTCCTATCAAGTCTCCAAATTCAATCCTTAAGGCCTACAACCAATATCGTCGTTGTCACCCTACCAATGTTCCCTTTCAAGCTGACGTATTAGACGACGCCCAAGGATCCCCCAGCTATTCCTTGTGAATTCCGGATAAGGCCAATGGACACTTGCGGGTATCACAGGTCTTTTGCTCACAAAGGACGGGTCATTACATGAATGTTTACCAAGCATTCAACGCAGAACCCACGGCTCAGTAGTTCCCATGAATCCCCAGATGGTCAAATACCCTCCACCCCCATAGTTCACGGGACCCTTATCACCTATGTGGAAAGACCCCCAAACTCAAAAACCCGGCCGGATGGCGATGACTTGGGGTTCTGGTGCACCTTCTTCATTCCCTTCCCCGCATTCAGCTCCTGCTTGATCCTACGCTTGGGCGTTTCAGCGGGACACTCGTGACCAAGAAGCAGCATGCGGAGAGAACGAATGCCGTCATCCGAATTTTGTTGGCATCCTTCTGCTTCTATAAGCAATCTATACTCACGCGAGGCAAGTGGTGTTCAGTATATCCGAGTCCGAATCACAGAAATAGGTGCAATGTGCCGAAACATCACGTCAGGAGCTTCGACTCGGGCAGCATCCCTGCCGCTCCACCTTGAAAAGCTAGGGAGGGGAAGGGATTCCGATACACGGGCTCGAACGTCGACCTGGAAGTCTGTTTTCCCAACTCTCGGTTTGGCGACGAATTCCCTTTGGGGCGAGGAATTCCGACGAAAACGCTTGTTAGCTATGGGAATGCAAAAATTCCTGCCCACGTTGCAACAACGCGAGAGGTCGGATTTAGGCATGACTCCAGTCCGAACGTCTCATACAGATGTGCCTACATCGTGTTTCCGGAGCACATCAACTCCCTTGCTGTGTCCAGTCGGCCTGAACGAGGAGAAGCTTGAAAGGGGGGGGGGGCTTAAAGAAGCACAACTTCAACGTCAAAATTACATGATAAGAAAGCTTATGTGCTTTTCTGGAATCTTGCGTCTGCAGTCGGCAACCCTTGTGTCCGCTTCGACCTGAAAAGAGAATGGGATCGCTCATGATTGCTCATACCACGGCCGAATTCTAGTCGAGGGCCTAGACGATACCGGGTTACAATGAAATTCCGTAACACAACATGCTGAATCTCGTGGCTTTCATGTCCAATGAAATTTAGCTCTCGTCCTATTGTACTCAATCAGGTCACAGTGCCTAACATTCTCAATTGAAGGCCCACAGCGAGGCGATGCCGTCGCATTTCCGTGACATCCAACATAGTATAACTGACACGGCTCGTAGATCTTGGGAATAACAATAGTGCTATGAATCGACTCTACAGATCGAACCTTCGGGGCAGAAAGCCCCCCGAGTGGCTAAAACTAGAGGTTTATCTATCGTGGTATGACCGATCACAGTAAAACTTGACCCACGACTTTTCATGGCAGCTGTTTAGAATATTAAACCCTGCAGTTAGTGGCACCCACCTTCGAGTGACGATTCCGGGAGTTAGTGGGACAGAAGGGAAGAAAGGAGAGCTAAAGCTGTTTCACTTTAGCTCTTATTCCTGGCCCTGGGACCTGGAAACTTGCACCATACAACACACACCCAGCAGAAAAACGTTTTCTCACCCCACAGAGGAACCTTCTGCTTCGTAGTGCAAATACGTGAGATGCTTTGTTGATTCACCCAAGGGTGCTGCGATGCTGCTGCCTGTTATCACTCAGCCTCGTACTTCGGGTTTCTACAATTACATATATGCGCCTACTCGTGATATCTCCGGTACTTCAGACCTGCTTTTGGTTTGAGAAGCCGAGGATATCGGCAAAACATCCATTGAGACGGGCTGTGTGTTGTTGTCCTACCCGATTTGCATCCTGATGACCGAGGGATGCTGACACGCAGCATGTATACCTTGAGGAAGCCTTATATTGTGAAGAACAGGCTGTTGTAATATTTTTAGGAAATGAATTAAGCACTAGCAGCCTGCGCCAATTCAGCAAATTGGGATCCAACAAGGAAGCGGTGCTCGCGGGGTGCAGCTGTGCGCGTGGAATCCTAATCAATCCAGGGACTGAGTATCCTAGCCCCCGTGATCTTGACTTCGTGTATCAAGTATTTGGGATGTTCATTTTGGCGTTCAGAGCACCTTTTTCCCCAGAGACAACATTAGAACTACTACCTGCGCTGGTAACTCTCCAGATAAGCTCAGGATGAAGGCCACTATATGCATGTGTGCCTTCGAATTGAAAAGTCCCACCCGTGCATCTGCTTCCTTCAACCTTCCTTCAAGTGGAATCGGCGTCCCGTTATCCTTCGTCCCTAATCGAACCCTTGAAGACTTGATTCCTAGTCTTCCCTCGGAGACAGAATAGGGGCATCTCAAAAAAATATCGATCGCGTGGCCAAGAGGGTGAAGTTGGAGCCCTGGGCCACTCAAATTTGGGGCACGTAACAAGGCCACAAAAGAAGTTAATATACTACAAAGAAGCGGGCCATCATGCATTCAATTAAAATTAAAGCTGAATCATGGCCTCGTTAATGTTCGATGAGATTGGGAGCTACGTCAACTTGTCCCGAACCTTTTGTAGACATCCCATCCCCTCAGCTGATTCTGTTACCTGCCAGTTTTTTTTAAGTCGGGCACACCATATCCGCGATTCCAATCCCCATCCACACGGGGGCTAGACTAAGTGTACAGATATGCCATCTTAACCCATTGTATAATCCGTGAAAGTCGTCTCGGCTAAATCTGCTAAATTTTCTCCTAGAAAAGTCCCTGATCAACACCGAGCGAGGTATGTGTTAACATCACCTGTAAACGCTCGGTTATTCTGCAAAAAGGTCTGCGACGTCATCGGTCTCGAAATATAGGGCGGCGATGCATACTCTTCCACTCCTTGGTTGATTGATGGTCTCATGATAATGCGAAATCACAAGTGTCTGGGGTTGGATCAAGAATTTGATCCACGGATATCAAATAGCTCTCACATCCTGTGTACTGGAAATGTTGGAGCCCGGTAGTTTCCCATTAACCAAGAGATTAAAACTGTCAAGTCCACGAGTGTGGTATTATATCATAGGGTGCTGGGTGGATCAGATTCGCAAGCCACATCATGATATGTCTTGAACGTTGTTCATGATGCAACATTGAGTACTATACATACCGCACACGAGGCAGTCGATAATTACTGGGGGAAATTAAAAGGGGAACGAGTGTCTACGTTCTAGTCCGATGAAACCTTTATAACTCTGAGGTTTTATGAAGGCCCGGGGTATCAAAGGACCAAGAGAAGAGACCGGGTACGCAAAAGCCTAGAAGGGTGATCGGACGTAACATGTCATCCGGGTTGTCGGGAAGATATAAGCGCATCGCTTACCACAGGCAGACCCTATGATGAGCGTCGTGATTATGGAACGTGGAACGCGGAAGCCTCTGAGTGATGTCAGAAGTTGATCATGATCAGCGTAAGTACCTCATGCTGTAAATAACTGTCGTCGGTGAACGCCAGTACTCGACGGTCATAGGAGTCCGTCCTTTCTGGATCCAAACTTCGATGATACAGGACCCCAGATTTTGGGGTATCCTGATTTCCCACGCGAACGCCACTTCACAATCTGAAATTCTTCCTTCACTCTCAGGTTGTGCTATTGTTTGCCACACAGTAAAACACAACAGAGCGAGATTTTTGATTGCCCACGGTTCCTGGGACCTGAGGACGGATTTGGTTTTTCTTTTCTTTTCAATTACCACCTATCGACAATGACGTGCGTTGATGATCTGCAGCCTTCTGCAGCCGACACGGCACTTCACATCGCGCGCTGGGCGCCGCTGCTAAAAATCTCAATGGGGTAACAGGCAACTCTGGGTTTGGGAACGCAGGTCTATTTGAGGGTAAGAGATGACACAGCCTTTTAGTTCTTCAGACTGTCAGAGCTTCACTGGAAAGCCGCGTGTAGATGGCCTGTGGGTACCACGTCGTCAGAAATAGTCCCCTATAACCAAAACCGGGGTGGCTTCACCTCGGATGTTTCATGGAAGTATTGAAGAAGTCCTGAAATATTTCACTGAATCAAGTGCGGTGGGAAGCTGTTGATACAGACGACGCGAAGGAAGATCTTCGCTGGTCGAAGCCCAACGGAATATACCGGGACGATTGTATTTTCCGCTGGTACTGTACATCATTCTTTTTCGGTTCGTTCGTTGAAATTCGAGTACGGTTGGGAGGTCGTGTCCAAATTCCAAGGCAACCCCAGCACACAAACCTTGATCGGTCCATACTTCCCGCTCCAAGAACCGCGCTCTACAATGTGCAGGTGGCATTTTCCTAAGCAACGGTCGCAATCCCTTGTTGCCAGATGTTAACGGAACAGAAGGAGACCGGAAATAGCGGACATGGTTGTTTACTTCCGCGGCGAAGAACCCCACTTTATGAAATTCCTGACATAAGTTTATAATCTGATGTACGCACACTCGCTGACATTGTTGATCAGAAAAAGGATCCCGTCTGTCGATCTATGTCACGGAATCCCGGTCTGGGGAGCTTGAACTTTGATGTAATCCCAGAAAAATCCTATTGCACCCATATTCCTCGTTCAACAGTTAAGGCCCCGGCCGCCAACCTGCGATGCTAATCCAAATGCCTCGACTGAACTTGTGCGTTTGGGTGTTTGGATGATTGATAAATCGGGCTCGGGGAGTGACCGAAGAATCAATTCATAAATATGAGGTAAAACTACGCAGCAATATTACCACAAATGCAAGCAATTAGGCGCCAGCGTCCGCTATAATCGAGGAGTATAGAGATCCAGGGTGCATACACGACAGCGTGCCTTCGTTTCGGGAGAAGCACCAGGTGTGCATTCAAGAATGGTACAATCAGGTCCTAGCATATAAACTTCTTCGAAGTGGCAACGAGCGAATGCGGAATGAATGTAAAAACGGGGTGGAACGAGCTAAGACATCCCGCCGAGTTACTCCACGCCTCGACAGGGATTGGTATAGAGACAAAGGTCTACGCCGCTATGGACCCGGTCAACAACCTCGGTTGCCTTGTCTCGCCGAGACCTTCGATATAATTACATCAAAGCACAAGAAAGAAGAGGGGCACTGACCCTCAAATTCTGCAAAGTCTCGGCCGGACCAATCCAGACAGGGTCGGAGGATAGAGCTAAGGACTCGGGGACGACGAGACCACCGAACTGGAGGGGACCCTGTCGAATAAAATATAGTATCAAGTCGGTATCGGGGCTTCTACAACACCTACAGAACTTCTCGAAAAAGGATCCGAGGCCTGAGGTGTGAATCATTCGTTGATCCAGAAGCCATATTTGATCGAATAACAAGGGAAGTCGAGAGCGGGGAGCGATCTCAAGCTCTCAAGGCTGTGGCGAGTGCATGGCAACTACTAAGTAAGAAGGAAGAGGCTTGTAAGTAGTACGCGTGGAGGAATCGGGGTTCTCCGCTTGATAATGAAAGGAGCTAGCCGTGACTAGTTATCGAGTTTGATTTCCTCGGTCGAATAGTGTAGGCATAGCTATCTGACAGTGTCTAGAAGATTTATGCCACCCATCAAGTGTTCATAAAAGGCTAGGGCTGGCTGGATAAGAGGGGAATCCAATGATACCGAGAGTGAACAAACAAGGCAGACGCGTGATCGACTGGTCTCCATAAGTGCATGAACAGAGTATGCAGAACCACCAGGCGTTGTCATATATGTCCGTTCTTAAAGGAAGCTTTGGAGGATCGAGGTGCCGCAAGTTACCAGTATGAGAGAACAGGGACAAGTCCGAATAGTCATAAGTAGTTGAAGGGGGATGATAGATCCGATGGACCCAATCACGAGGCGAAACGTTAGGATAAAATACGCCTTACGGAGTATGAAAAGTGAATCCTAGGATTTGAATGATATTGACCTTATGTAGACTTGAAGTGCGACAGCAGCTTCACCCAAAAGTACGTATTTGATAGTAAGATCATTCCGTTCAAGCTCAAAAACCTCGGGAGTCCTTTACAGACCCGTGCGATAACCGTGTATGGTATTGATCGTTTAATAGTGGAAGGGATGCTAGGGGATCATCGCGGGAGATTGTCTGGAAATGAATTTAGCGATTGGCGGCGTGAGCTGAGGAACTAACGGACCTCGATCAGCTCGAACAATAATGTCCGCGACTTCGACGCATTCAGTTGGGCCAAAGAGGGAGAGCACATTCGTGACAAAATTAATGGGACACAGCGTCCGTGGGCTTCACAGGGAAGGCTTATTATAAGTAAGGATAGTGAATTCGATGGATGCGGTCCGACATTCGAACGTCATTTAATTACCAACGGGGAACGAGCTGCTTGTCTCTTCGGGGAGGATACCGTCATGCGATATACGCATACACCCGAGATCCTAGGCCGGGGATCTCGAAAGTCATACAGATGTTGTTCCAGAGGATCTCGTCAAGTTTCTGGAACCAGATCGTCAGGGAAAGGGGTAAAAGAAGCAGAGGAAAAGCACGTACCCTGATATATGCGCTCATAATCAAATTGATAAACTTATTCGGACGTAAAATAGGAGAGAGGGAGAGAGGGAGAGGGGAAGCACGGATTGCAGGAGATTGGATGTGTGGCGATTGGGTGCTCGCTGAAACTTGAAAGTTTGCCTTCAATTGATGTCTCTAAGTCTAAGATGCGTTAGCGATTAGGGTAGATGAAATATCGTAGCGGGATTTCTTACTACGAGGCATATCCATTAGCTTTCTAGGATGTTACGAGGGTTGAGTGGGAGCGTTGCAGGATTAGAATCTCTAGGTGAGCCTATTCAATGATTGCAGTAAAGTGTCGACGGACGTTCAAAGATCCTCTTCCGAGGCCGTTTGCTACAGTTCCGCAAAGTATCGCGGCACCGCCTGTTTTTATGAGAACGTCGATTGCGATTAGCTCCTGCTGCGAAAAAGGAAAGGCAGCACGAACAGAGGAACCAAAAGCGGCCCTTAGATGTTAAAAATCAAGGAACGATGTGTAACAAGGCTCCTATTTCTCCATGTGCAATGTAAGGGCCTAGAAGGGGTGCTGAATGCGGGGCATGTGTGAATCTCGCACGCTTAGAGTCTGGTTCAGAGGAGATAAACAAAAGTAGGGGTGCAAGTTGAGTACAACCCGAGATAGGGAGTTACAAGGGGTGCCATTTGCATCGAGCCACGCCCACGGTAGAGGTGCAGCATATGGACGAGCAGCATTCCGTCCGGGTGCCGTACCCTGGAGTTTGAGCTTAAGGGATTGTCATTGAGGGAATGCTCAAGGAAGGTAGTCCATGTTGCTTGTTGGTCGTGGAATAGCTGTTACACGGCAGGTACATCGCGTTTTTGCACCTCGAGGCTTTAGCGTTCGTAATGTTGGAGGTGGTAGGGAAGAAAGAAAGGCTTGACTCCTTGAGGATGTTAATGAATACAGATGAAATGAGCACCCTTGGACCCCTGAAGCACGCGTCGCGGTGTCACGTTTCCTCAGTCATGTGATACGCGCACCTTTGGCCAGTCTTGACCCTTGCCCTGCAGAGTAACATTTGCTCATTTGCTCACTGGGCCGCAACCATGGCCACCGACTTCAAGAACATGTCTACATCAAGGAGGATGGTATGTGAACTGTATATCGGTATGAAAGCGCCAAACTAACATCGCACCATTTTCGCAAAGTAGGGACTGGGATTTACGGGCGCATTAGCCGTAGCTGGCGTTTTGTTTTACCTGGCCAAACGCAATGTCTCGTCTAAGAGGAAAGCAGATTTAGACGAGTACCGGGCTGGTAAGGAGCTGAATAAGATTTTTGTGACACGCTGTAAGCTGTAAAGCTGACTTGATTCGCGCAAGCTTTGCAGAAATCCGAACAGGGGTCTACTCCGGTGGAGAATACGGGATCAAGATCTTAGGATATCCTCCGTTTTGTCTGAGGGACCTAATTTGGACTTCGAGGAATCCTTGTTTCCGAAGAATATCCACGCCAGCCTTCCAAAGTGCGGCACCCCCTGGCCCGACTTCTTGTAGACGGGGGTTTTGGAAGGTCAGGATAGTGGGACTCGAGGATTGTTGTAACTTACATACTGTGAACAACAGCAATATCAAATCTGGAACTTTCCCTGTATCCTGGTGTTTCAGACGTGACCTCAACCCCATTCTTTGAGCTGGGAATTCGGATGACGATCGCTCCAAGTCCAAGACATGTGAGCTGACGTCCATTCTCAACCCACCGTCTCCTCGGCAACTTTGGGCCCTCCCTTTCTTCGTTCCGCTTAACCGCTTCCATCTTACATTGCATTCTTATTTTGACTGGATCGAATATCGAATAATGTGGACGTCGCGTTTCACACCAAAAGGCGAAACCCCACTTCCACCTCCGAATGCTGGAAGGGTGTGTATACGAGTTTTTGAGAGATTTTAACGACATGAATCCGGCGCTGTTGTAGACCTTTTTCGTCGCAGGTATTCTGACCCTCGCGGGTTTGAGCGGCCTTTACTTGAGCATGTTGCGTTCCAAGCATAAGCAGGAGCGGACAGGAACCAATCCTCTTTGTACGCCGACTATTGGGTCTTCTGATCGTATATTCGCTCATTTGACATGAATAGACGAACAAGTTCTCGCCCATGTCGGGACCAAACCCATGACTTCGGACGGTGACAATTCTTTACCGAGCAAGGCGTCCCAGCAACGATCACTGCGGCCTTCCGGTCCTACCGAGGAGCACAATGCTGAACATATCTCTATTGATCAGTACAAGGAGTCGCATGATAGTGCTCACCCCAAGCGGCTCCAAGCCCCCGTCCCGCAGCGTACGAAGGACGACGATAGTGGGTGGGTGGCCACCAAGGCACCTGGTTTTGCGAATTACTCGAAGAAGTCATGAAAATGGGAACGATGCGCATGTAGATTGTACATAAGGGCTTTTTTGTTGTTTTTATTCTCTTTTTATAGACTACATCGTAACTTGCATATCCACCGAAGTTACTTAGACGCCCATTCAGTATAATTACACGTGATGTCGTGCAGGTGTTCCGATTGGCCAGAACAGGGTGTCCCAGGCTGGACATCTGAAGCCGACTCTCGACACTAAATTCTTCTGGCACCTCCCCACCGTAAACGCCTCGACAAAACAAGATGCTTAATCTAACCCTTCGCAACGCCGTCCGACGGAACATATTGGTATCAACTGCACGGAACTTTACTGCGACATCACTGAGATCAAAGGACCCATGGCCGTTGCCCCATACACCGGAACACCTCGCGTCCACAACGACACCCTCAGATCTTCCGCCTCCTACGCCTCTACCACGCCCAAACGAATCAGTGGAGAGGCTCCGAGCGCGGTTGGTATACCAGTCGAGAAAGCGTGGGACACTCGAGTCAGACCTCCTTTTGAGTACTTTTGCGAGGGATAATTTGGGACTGATGGATGAGGCTGAGTTGAAGGAATATGACAAGGTGCGGCGTTGTTGATTTTGAAGTATGGTTGTTAACTCGAGACTGAATTGGATTGAATTGAGCAGCTATTGGATGAACCGGATTGGGACATCTATTATTGGTGTACTGGGGAGAGGACGCCGCCGGAGCGGTGGGTGAATTCCGAGCTGTTAAACAAGTTACGGGTACATGCAAAGAATGAGGGCAAAGTTATCAGGAAGATGCCCGCACTTTCATAATCGAAGCAATAGAATTGGTCGTGTAAAAGTATGATACATAGACTAATCGCGTATCGGCGAGTGGTAAATACGATACAGCAGTAGACTGGAGTCTGGTGCACAGCCAGGTTGTATTTCTTGGCTGGGGAAATCATACATTCTTATCGAACAGGCGTCTGGCAAAGGCATACATGTGCATGGAAGGGGTACGGCAGTAGGTGTACTGGTTACATCAATGCACGGAGGTGGAGTGTATTATGGACGTACTATGTGCAAGAGGAGGCAGGGTGAGGGAGATTGGAGGGGGTGTGCGTACATAAGGGGAGCGTGTGAATATTTCTGCAGGGTTTGGAGGTCTTTTTGTGGGCGACGCTCTCGTCCATCCTTGCTCCCAACCAAACACCCATCCATCGCTCTCTCTATCAGCCATCGCTTAATCATCCTCCTTGCCCTCACGACCTGTATCAATCCCCGGCCCACAGCGTTCGTACAGCCAGGCATCAACCCAACCTTCATCTTCCTCAACGACACGTTTTCTCCCGTCCCCCATCCCAACACCCAACCATGTCTCAACCAGCCCCCTCATCATCATCAACGTGAGCTTTTTTCTGTTCTTCTTCATATCCCCAGCCCTCCTGACCCAGCCCCCTACCTTGCCAGACCCTCCTCTAACACCCCACACGACTCCGCTTGGAAGGCCGGTCTGCGTCCACCCCCCAAGG
>JAEUWP010000584.1:0-65415 GCA_018524725.1 Podaxis mareebaensis | reverse complement strand
TGGGGGGGGGGGGGGAGAGAGGGGGAGGGGAGGGAGGGGGGGGGGGGGGGGGGGGGGGGGGGTTTTTAATGTCCCCTGCGTTGCGGAGGAAGTTGATAATGTCGACCGGCGACATGGATGGGAATTGGTTCTGGAGAGCTGCATATTTCTGCAATTCTTCAACTTTGAGGGGCGGGGTTTGAGAAGCCGCCTTGGAGTATGACGACTTCTGTGTGGAGGGGGAGGGCACACCAGACCTATATTGAGGTTTGGTAGCCTTGTTGATGGGAGGAGGGGTGGAAGAGGGAGGGGAAGGATGAGGGGGAGGGGGTTGGGTTTCCTTGGGTGGGAAGACGGGCGCCACGATAGGCTTGCATTGAGTGGGGGCGGCTACCGCTTTGTGAGGCGCCCAATGACGGTTAACGGTGGACCAGCCACTAGGGTTAGGGTTAGCCTTATTGTCCTGGCTGGATGGACCAGGAGCAGCAGGGACAGTGGATTGAGGAGGAGGTGGAGGGAGCATGTCAGTATCTTCATTAGATTTGGACGACTCACCTGGCTTGTTGGGATCAGCCAGTGGAAGACGCGCGAGGGCGATAGCACGAGCAGTGTCCCTTTTGAATTGCGAGTCTGAGCCCTGGAGTATCCCAGAGGTGTCAGGGAGAGGGAGGGGGGAAGAGCCCTGGAGTATCCCAGAGGCATCTTTGGGGGTAGGGGGGGACACTGCTGGTGCCTTTTCAGCCCGACGTTCATGACGATGCCCAGTTGACATGGGCATGGGAGTAGGAGAGAGGGTGTGAGAAGGTGGGAATTGCATAGATACGAAGTCATATAGTTTGAGATGTTGTCCATTGTAAGGAACGGACATATTGCATAATTGTTCCGAGTGTGCAACAGTTCGGAAAATGTGAATAAGGTGAGGGATTCCCTCAAAGGTGGAGAGATCTCCCGAATCAGCCCAGTTGCTTAACCAGGAAGAGGTGAAGCTAAGTAAGGAGTTGAGGCAATTAAGCCCCATGATGTCATTGGTGTTAGTGATGTCAATCATAGCGATGCCATCACCAAGTGTGTCACGGACGGATGACCAATCCATTCCATGGATCGGCTGCACTACGACATGAGGCTGCGCAGTGGGTGGCTGAGAGAGAGGAGAGGGAGGAGTAAAAGAAGGGATAGCAGGGAGGGGGTCCAATGGTTGAGACTCGTCCCAGGCAGCACCAGGAGAGGGCGGGACAAAGCTGTGAGAGGCAGCGATGGCTTGGGCTGGGGATAGCATCCTATGGGATGAAGGAGCTATTTCAGGAGACATGTTGATCCCTTCTCGAACCGGCGGAAGAGATGGAGCGATGGATTTGGGTGTGGAGGTCCCCTGTGAGTCTTCAGCATTATCATTCTCCTCAGCAGAGGAGACAGAGGCGGCGTCGTCGTCTTCTTGAAGTTTCATGCTCTTCTCAAGACGATTTGAGAGGGAGTGATCAGTGGAGTAGGAGCGTTTGGCTCCAATGGATGGTGAAGGGGAAGGGGGCTTGTGAATGAAGTCCTCAGTAATCTGAAAGTCATTGAATAGAGGGACTGAGGCCTCTCACGGAAGAGTCGGGTTGGGCGCTATGCTGGCACTTGAACGCCGACGACAGGCGATGTTGGAATGGATGCTGTTGGCGGTCTTCTTCATACCTCCAAGGAAGCCGCTAGTCTCCTTAGAGCTCGACATAGTGATTTAGAAAAGAAAACTTTATTCCTTGTGCTACGAATAACTGTGCCACTGAAGCGATAGTGGTAGTTACTGAGAAAGGAAGCTGAGATGACCCCTGCTAATATCACAGAGTGTCCTCACATGACCTCTTTCAATTGCCTATCATGTGGTTCCAAAGAACATCACATGAATAGTGACAAGTGCCTGTTCTTCCATCATTGATATGACAAAGAATGGATCATTACCAAACTCAAGGAAATGAAGACTGAAAAGGTGAAGGCTGACTTCAACACACATGCAATCAATGTCTGAACATTTTACATCAAACAATGCTTTCTCTTTATCTAACATTTCAATTTGTTCGTTTAATGTACAAAAGAACTGGTCTATGGTTGAATTTCTCCTGAATTCCCCTTTACTTAAAGATGTTCATATTCTCTGCCTACAAGAACCTGCCTTTAGGTTCATTCGCAACATCCCATCCACATCAGCCTCTGAAGGAGATCCAATGGAAGGACCCCCCATCCACAAAGATTGGCTTCTCTTATATGACCAGTCTATCACTAAGCCTCGAGTTCTCACTTACATATGTAACTCCCTATGATCTCTCAACCCAATCATCCATTTGAACATTATATCATCACCTGACTTTCAACTATTTTCTCTCTCTATTCCTAGTAAACAATATTTTCTTAATTGTTACTTCAAAACACATGATTCCTCTTTGATTGACTATTTAGAGTCATGTATACACTCTTTCCCCAACAACATTCACTTTGCAGGGGGAGACTTCAACACAAGATCTCCCAACTGGGATCACAACACTCCTCATCAATCAGCACATGTAGACTTACTTTGTGACATCATGGACATGATTGGACTTACCAGATCCACCCCAATCCATTACTCTCCTACACATTTTCCTGATGATCCAAGTAAATCTGCAACAGTGATTGATCTCATATTTGCTGTATCCCCAGAAGGCCTCCCTGCTCCCACCCATTCATATCAACAGGACTGGAGATCCAGATCTGATCATATCCCACTCCTTACACATATCCCCCTTTTCTCACATGCCCATCCTACCATCACCAAGCACACTATCCCCAGAGATTCTGAAGAAGCTACTTTCCTATACAACTGTTCCTGACACTTGAAAGCCATCCCCCCCACCTTTGCCTCCTTGGAAGACGTCAGTAGATATGCTGCATCCATCTTCAATATTGTATCAGAAGAATGGAATACAAACACCATCAAAGTTAAAATCTGCTGACATTCCAAACTGTGGTGGAATAACCAGTGTTCTGATGCCCTACATGCTTTCAATGCTCATAGAACTAAGTGCAATGGACAAATTTCTGGCACACCACCAAAAAGGCAAAGAGAGCTTTCTTTGATCATAAAATCCTTGAGATCTCAAGGGAGAAAAGATGTCCTTGGGATTTGATCTCCTGGGTTAAAAAGCATAACCTTCCCCCATCTCAATCCACCCTTCATAAGGGATAACCATGTGATGAACCTGAGAGCCTATAGAGAGTGCTCAATGAAACATACAACACAGCATCTAACTGATCAGTCAACCTAAACACAGCCAAGTTCACTCCAGATCAGAAAGAGAGATCTTGGCCCCCTTTTTCAGCTAGGGAACTAATGGATGCTCTACTCCCATGCACCAACTCTTCAGCCCTGGGCCCAGACCATCTCACATGGGCTCACATCAAATCCCTCATGTCTGATGACAACATCAAATTGAACTTCACAGCATTCACCTCTGCATGTATCCAATTTCATACATGGCTGGAATATTTTAAGACATCTACCTCAGTCATTATCCCTAAACTGAATAAACCTCATTATTCAACACCAAAAATGTTCCGACCTATTGTCCTCCTAAACACCCTAGGCAAACTCATTGAGAAGATGATATCTAATTGTCTTCAATTTGAATCCACTCAATTTGATCTCATCCACCCACTCCAATTTGGAGGCATCATTCATCATTCTACAGAAGATGCAGGAGTCTTTGTTACCCACATGGTCCATTTGGGTTGGAAAAAGAACCTGAAAACAAGTGTCCTTGCTTTTGACATTGCTCAATTCTTTCCTTCTATTAACCATGCTCTTTTAATTGAAATTCTTAAGAGACATGGCTTCCATTCTTTGATAGTTTCTTTCTTCTCTGACTATCTTACTAACTGTTTCACTACATATTCTTGGAACAATGAATCCTCCCCTCCATTTCCTGCTTCTGTCAGTGTGGGACAAGGTTCCACCCTTTTGCCCATCCTAACTGCCCTCTATCTCTCTCCATTCATCCATAAGTTCTCTAATGATGCTTGGTGTAAACTACTCTCCTTTGTAGACAATGGTCTCATCATTGTGCAGTCTGACTCTTTTCACACCAACTGTAAACTACTCGCATCCATCTACCTTAGCTGTAAACAATTACTAACATCCATGGGCCTTGCTCTTGAACATGACAAGACAGAAGCCTTTCACTTCTCTAACTGCCCTTGGGCAGAACCTGATCCCTACATCATCATTGATCATCCTACTGACAGCCAACTCATATTCAAACCCAAATGCCATCTCTGGTACCTGGGCTTCTACTTCAATCAGGCACTTTCTTTTAAGGAACACATCTGGTATTACTCTACAAAGGTGCTCTCTACAGTCAAATGCATGTGCCTTCTTGGAAATTCCATCTGAGGTTTATCCCCCCTACACAAATGCCTATTATACAGGTCTTGTGTAGTACCCATAGCCATCTATGGATTTCATTTATGTCGGCCATATGGTCGAGGGGTTTGGATGTAGGCTTAATTCCTGCCAGACCTTTCAGCTGTGTGGTCCCAGGTTCAAACCCCTGGGGATGCATTTCTTTGGGGGCTACTAGTGTGTGAAGCGTGGTTGCTTAGCAATAATCTCAGGTGACTCCAAAATGGTTGTATGGTCCTGTTTGGGTCTTGGGTGGTTCCGGGCACACTGATTGCTGGTACCCTCTGGGGTTAAGCTGGCTTTCAAGTACCTGGGGAGAGATCTCCCAGGCTAGCATGGGTAAATTACTCAGCCATGCAGCAAGTCATGTAGTGATGTCACACTGTAATGGTGTGACTAAGCTGTGTGCTCTGCCCAAGTCTGATATACTGGCTGAAGGTGGTGGTGCTCCCTTGGTAAAGGAGCTTAATCTGGGGTATATCTCAGGCCATTACTGGAAATAGGGCATTATAAGAGGGGGATTTGAGGAGAAAACAGTCTGATCTGGAAGTGTGCTGAAAAAAGCCAGCCAGAACAGGATACCCCCCACTGGTCCGCTTCGGCATAGTTCCAGTAGTTAGTAGGCATAACCCAATCTCCAGATCGAGGGTGTCAGCTGATAGCTGGCCAATGACCCCATGTCACGTACCTCTGGGGTGACCTCGGGAACCAATCCAGTAGTGGCACCTGCAAGGTGTAGAGCCCAGACAGTTAAGCATGGGGATCCAGGCCTTAATGGCATACCGAACCGGCTGCTGGGTAATGGGAAGTGGCCCCAGGGTAGCACCTGGATCAAGCCATGGGCTGTAGCAAGGGATGTCAGAGAATGCTCCCTTGGCTCGAGAGGACTAAATCCTACACTGGTCAGCCTGATACAGTTAAAAAAATAGTCAGGTTCTGGCTCAAGTTGATTCCATGTCACCTGAAAGGGTAGGGGTGCCTGCAAAGGGCTCTGTAGATGGGCACCATTCACAACAACTGGCAAATTAATTCTGATCACCTCCCCCTCCTCACTTCCCTCCCCATTCCCTCTCCTTTTCAACCGTACATTGAAAAGCTCACCATTCTGCATGACTCAGAAGAAGAAGCAGCCTTTCTCTATTCAGTGGGTGTCCACCTTCAAGCCATCCCACCTCGCTTCGACTCTAGCAATGACGTCTTATCTTATGCCAACACCATGTCCCTAATCATCTCTCAAGAATGGCAAAACAATGCCAAGCTTGTCCAAATATGCGCCAAGTCTAAACCCTAGTGGAATCATCAATGCTTGTCTGCTCTACGATCATTCCAAGCTCACAAGTCCAAGTCAAACTGGATGAAATTCCACCACACTACACACCAGGCTAAATGCACATTCTTTGACAAGAAAATAAAGGACATAGCAGAAGAAAACTGTCGCCCTTGGGACCTAATGTCCTGGATCGGCAAGTGTAACCTCCCTCCCTCCCAGTCCATCACATTCAATGGAAAGAGTTGTGACAAACTTGAGGATCTCTGGCACGTGCTAGATTCCTCTTACAACTCCACTTCCAATTGACAAGTTGACCTTAGCACCATCGAGTCTTTTGACGCCCATCCTGAACACCCATGGCCTCCCTTCTCAAGCACCAAGCTTTTTGATGCCCTCAACCCCTGTGCCAACACATCCGCCCTGGGCCCTGACCATTTATCATGGGCCCACATCAAACATCTTATGTCGGATAATATTTTCAGATCAAACATCCTCCTCTTTGCATCCAAATGCGTCAAATTCTCCACATGGCCAGAACACTTCAAACATTCTACCTCTGTCATCATCCCCAAACCCAACAAACTGCACTATTCCACCCCGAAGATGTTTCAGCCTATTGTCCTTCTCAACACCCTCGGTAAGTTGATTGAGAAAATGATATCTGCTAGGATGCAATTCGAGGCGTCCCAACACAATCTAGTTCATCCCCTCCAATTTGGAGGCATTATCCAGCACTCTACCGAAGATGCTGGTGTTTATGTCACTCACCTTGTCCGCACAGGCTGGAAGTGCAAACTCAAAACAAGTGTTATCGCATTCGATGTAGCACAGTTCTTCCCTTCCACCAACCACTCCATCCTTGTCTCCACCCTACGTTGCCAGGGCTTTAATTCTAACCTCATTTCTTTCTTTTCTAATTATTTAAAAGATCATTTTACCACTTATTCTTGGAACAACAACTTGTCCCCTAAATTCTCTGCTTCTGTTGGCATTGGTCAAGGTTCTGCTCTCTCCCCCATTCTCACTGCTCTTTCTCTTTCCCCATTCATGTTTAAATTTTCCAATGATCCCCGTTGTAAAATTATCTCTTTTGTAGATGACGGCCTCATTGTCATCCAATTGGACTCAGTTTCTACTAACTGTTGTCTACTCTCACAGGTATATAAAAACTGTGAAGACTATCTCACCTGCCTCGGTTTTGTTCTGGAAAGAGACAAAACTGAGGTCTTCCACTTCTCCAATCGACCATCCCACGACCCCAACCCCTCCATCACCATCGACAACTCTTTCACCATCCATCCCAAACCCTTCCTCCGATACCTCAGCTTCTGGTTTGACAGAAGTCTCTCTTTCAAGGAACATGTCCATTTTTACTCTACAAAGGCGCTCTCCATGGTCCATTGTATGTGCATGCTAGGCAACTCTGTCCGCGGTCTTTCCCCTCTCCACAAATGACTTTTATACTGTTCTTGTGTCGTTCCTATCACCATCTACAGGTTTTGCTTATGGTTCAACCGTAACACTCGATACCACAGACTCATCAAGTCCCTACACTGCATGCAACGCCAAGCCACTCTCTGGATCACGGGTGCATTCCGCACAACTCCCTCTGGTGGGGTTGAGGCCATTGCCGGTCTTATCCCTATCCAACTGCATTTGTTCAAGCTTGCTAAATGCTGTTCCCTCCAATTCCACACCCTCCCCTCTTCCCATCCCCTCAAACTCCTTACACACGATGTCGACCCCTTAGATGCTCGCCATACCAAACAGCGCTCAATGGCGCTCGACTTCGTCTCAGACACCCAGCTGGCCACGGACCAGTTCCAGTGTCTTCATCCTAGTGCTAAACCCAGCCAGTGTTTGCTGGACTTGTTTAGCGATCAAATCAAATTCATCCAGTGCCCTGACCCTTCGAAAGAAGGTGCCATGGTGCTACACATCACCAACGCTTCCCGTGCTTGGGACCTTTCCTTTTCTTCTCCTGTCTCTCTCGCTGTAGCTACTGACAGCTCTGTCCCTTCCAATTCCTCCCTTTCTGCCACATCTGCTTTCCTTGTTTTTAATTCCTCAGACTCAGACATCCTTTCCTCTTCCGTTCATCCTTGTGGTGAGGTAACTTCTGCAGACTCTGAATCATATGCTCTCCATCTTGGATTATTTTCCTCTATCTCTCTCACCCAATCTTTCAATGTTTCATCTATTGTAGTTTTCACCGACTCAATTTCATCTGCTAAACTCCTATTTTCCTATAGGCCCCACAGTGCACATCCAGATTCTATTGCAGTTGCTCCTCTTCTCCACTCCTGGCTCTCCTCTTCTCCTCTCAACCACATCCACTTTTGGTCAATCCCCTCATCCGCCAACTGGTCTATTCATCACAAGGCGCACACCCTCGCTAAATCCCTCCACCTTCCCATCCCGCATTGTCAACCCATCTGCACCTCCCTTGGATTCATTTGCAACCAATATACCCAAAAATGCCTATCCCTCTGGCAACAAAAAATGAACAATCCCAACTACTGCGGTCACAACTGGCTCCCACTGCTCAGCCCCACATCGCAGCCCCTTCACCCCAAGTATGCCAAAGGTGGCACTTGGCTCAATTCACCCCTCAGAAAGAACGCCAACTTATGCGTGCACTTCACACGATGTGTTACCAATCACATGCCCATTGGCACCTTTTGACAGTGCTTTTTCCCTGGGCATCATATCACTTCCTGCCCATGCAGCGAGCCACTCGAAACTCGTGACCACATATTTGATGATTGCCCCCACTTTCACTACCCAGTAGGAGAATGTGATGGCTTCTACTGGGTCATCCAATTCCTAGACCAAAACCCCGCAGTGTTTTCATTCGCTGACCAAATTCAAGGACCCGTCACCCAAGAGGAGTTCACCACCTGACACCTCAACAGAAGAGAGTGACTTGCAAGAAATGGAGTCCTGGATGTTCACTGAAGGCCTCCCCCTCCACCATCTGTATCATAGCTAGCTCCACCACTCCTATTCCTCTTCTTTTCTGCCTCACTCATCAATCCTGACTCGTTAAGTTAGTTTTCTTTCTTTTCATCTCACTTCTCTCTAGTAGTTTGTATACTTCTATCTCTCCTCTTCTTCTCTAGTTTCTTTCATTTCCTTTCCTCTAGTTTTGGTATTGGGACTGCTATCGTGCACCCATTTGTATTAGCTAGTCTAGTGCAATAAACGTCGATTTAAAAAAAAAAAAAATGGATTTCATTTATGGTTTAATCAAAACAGCCAATATAAAGGCCTCATCAAACAACTTCAGCAAATGCAATGGTCTGCAGCCCTATGGATCACCAGTGCATTTCAGACAACACCCACAGGAGGAGTCAAGGCCATTGCTGGTCTCATTCCCATCCAACTACACCTGTTCAAACTTGCCAAGCACTATTCCCTCTGCTTCCAAACTCTCCCCCCTTCCCATCCCCTTAAAATCCTCACATGTGATGTTGACCCTCTTGACATGCACTCCACCAAAATCAGATCAACAGCACTAGACTTCATATCTGACACCCAACTTGTTTTGGATCAGTTTAACCACCTTCACCCAAGTGCCAAGCCTGGTCAGTGTCTAGTTGATCACTTTGACTCTACAATCCACTTCCATCAATGCCCTACCCCTGCTGACAGTAATGTAAAAGCTTGATATATTCAATCTCTTAACATAGCCAGAGATTCTTCTTTTTTGTCTCCTGTATCATTAGTTGTCTCCTCTGATGGTTCTGTTCCCCTCAATCCACAGCTCTCCGATACCTCCGCTTTTCTTGTTTTTGGCTCATCTGCTTCAGACATTCTCTCTTTGTCTGTTTGCCCCTGCAGGGAAGTTATTTCCTCTGACTCTGAATCATATGCTATCTGTCTTGGTCTCTTTTCATCTATCTCTCTTGCTATCTCTTGTAACTACTCCTCTATCTCTTTCTTTACAGATTCTATTTCTTCCACAAAACTTCTTTTTAACTGTGGCCCCCACAGTGCTCACAAGGATGCTCTAGTGGTCATCCCTCTTCTCTGAGAGTGGTTGTCTTCCTCCCCCCTCAACAATATCCATTTCTGGTCAGTCCCTTCCTCTGAAAAATGGTCCATTCACTTCCAAGCACACAATCTTGCCAAGTTGCTGTGCATTCCCAATAACCCACAGTTCCCCATCTGCACCTCTCTAGGATATGTTCACAATCACTACACCAACAAATGCCTTACCCTTGGAGGCAAAAGATGAACATTCCTAAATTCTGAGGCCACAATTGGCTTCCCCTCACTAATCCTGTGGACCAACCCTTGGAACCCAAATATGCCAATGGTGGCACCTGGCTCTCATTGGGCCTTGGTGCTGACCCCAACCTATGTGTGCACTTTACCCACTGCATGACTGACCATGCACCTATTGGTGCTTTCAGACAGCACTTCTTCCCAGGGCGCTACATCACCTCCTGCCCATGCAGCAAGGAACTTGAAACCTGGGACCACATCATCCACCATTGTCCCCTCTACCATCAGCCTTATGGTATTCATACAAATATCTTCTGGCTCATAGAGTTCCTTCATGAAAACCTGGTGGCATTCTCCTTCACTAACCAGATACAAGGACCTATCACCTTTGAGGACTACAACACTTGATGGCTTACTTGATGAGAGAGGCTGGCTTTACATGGTGCTCCAGACATTCACTAAAGGGTCTTTTCTTTCTCTCTCTCTTAAGTATGCTTGCCTCTAGCTAGCTCCATCATTCCTATCCCATTTCTTTTTCATCTCTTTTCTCTCTTTATGGTTGATTAGTTGTACATCATATCTTGTGTTGGTTGTCTCATCACTAGCTCCCTCACTCCTCTCCTCATCTTCTTTCTATCTCTTCTTTCTCTATTTCTCTCTCTTGTCTGTAGGTTTCAGCTCTTGGGACTGCTATTGCGCACCCATTTGTAGTAGCTAGTCTATTGCAATAAGTGTTGATTTAAAAAAAAAAAAAAGTATTCAGTCAAGTACTCCACCAACAATCAGAACACTTGGATACTCCACCTTCCCTCAACAAAGACCAACTGCCTAGGACAGAAAGTTGCACTTGTTCATCAACATGGCCCCACCAACCCAATCAAAACCCTACACCAACACCTCCAAGTCAACAAATTCCCATCCACCATGCCCCTCTTCTCATTCAAGAGAGGACATGTTGCTCATACCCTCACCAAAAAGTCCTTCCTGGAATGATGCAATCAAATATGGAAAAAAGCTGGCCACCCACCACTCACCAGTCACTCCTTCTGCATCAGAGGCACCACCCACCTCCTCCTTGCCAATGTTCTCCCCAATGTAGTTAAAACCATGGGCTGCTGGTCCTTGGATGCCTTCCTTTGCTACTGGAGGACCATAGAACACATTGTTCCCCTACATGCCAGCAATATCCATATCCAACAACCATCAAACACAACCCAACACACTACCAACACTCTCCACTGCCTCTGTGGGTGAGCTCACCACAATGTAATGCCTTGGCTGGGCAGTGCTTCATGTTTTTTGGGTGACCTGATGCATTCCCACTTCGACCTCACCACCTGGGGTCTCTGGGCACCTACAGCCCACAGGCTTCCACACCCAACTCCCAGTGTCATTTCCTAGTATACCCTTCATAATACACAATTCACTATCCAGTGCCATGGATGAGAGAGTGGTCCTTGCTCAGGAAAAGGCATCTTCATATATATATATTTTTTTAAATCAATGTTTATTGCACTAGACTAGCTAATACAAATGGGTGCATGGTAGCAGTCCCAATACCAAAACTAGAGAGGAAAGAGAGGAAAGAGGAAAAGAAAAAGAATTAGAGGTAAGAGAGAAGGATAGGAGTATGCAAACTACACTAGAGAAGTGGGATGAGAAGAAAGAGGGAACTAACTTAACACATCACAAGAGATGGAGGGGTGAGAGGAAGAAGTATAGGAGCGGGGGAGCTAGCTATGAATCAGAGGGTGAGGGAGAGGCCTTCAGTGTATATCCAGGACTCAGTTTCTTGCAAGTCATTCTCTCCTGTTGAGGTGGTGGGTGGCAAACTCCTCCTGGGTGATGGGTCCTTGTATTTAGTTGGCAAATGAAAAGGCTGTGGGGTTCTGGTCAAGGAATTTTTTTTTTTAAATCAACATTTATTGCAATAGACTAGCTACTACAAATGGGTGCATGATAGCAGTCCCAAGAGCTGAAACCTACAGACCAGAGAAGGAGATAGAAAGAAAGGAAATGAAGAAGAATGTGGGAGGGGAGTGGGGGAGCTAGTGAGAGGCAACCAACACAAGATAGAGGGTACAGCTATTCAAACATAGAGAGAGAAAAGAGATGAAGAAGAAGTGGGAGGGGAGAGATGGAGCTAGCAAGAGGCAAGCATATATACAAAAGAGAAAAAGAAAGGAGAAAGAAGCCCTTTCAGTGAACATCTGGAGCGCCATGTAAGGCCAGCCTCTCTCACTTCCTTTCTCAGTAACTACCACCAATGACTCAGTGGTTCAGTTATTCGTAGCACAAGGAAATACACAACCAGTCCTAATTCATTATGAAAGACTCCAAAGAAACTAGCGGCTTCTTTGGAGGTGTCAAGAATGCTGCCAGCAGCATCTGTTCCGGCATCACTCATCGTCAGCGGTCAAGCACCAGTCTAGCGCCCAACCCCACTCTTCCCCGAGAAGCCTCTGTTGGCCTCTTCAACGATTTTCAAGTCTCGGAAGATTTCCTCAGAAAGCCTCCCTCCCCTTCTCCATCCATAGGAGCTAAACACTCTTATTCAACTGACCAATCCCTCTCCAACTGGCTCGAGAAGAGTATGAAATTTAGAGAGGAAGACGATGCTGCTTCTGTATCATCTGCAGAAGAAAACGATGAACAGGAAGGCTCTCAAGGCCTTTCTACCCCTCGCTCAATCCACCCGTCTCTCACACCAGTCCGAGAGGACATTGACCTGTCTCCCGAGATTGCCCCCTCCCAAAGAGTTCTCTCACCCGCTCAGGCCATTGCCTCTTCCTACAGCTTTGTCCCACCTACCCCTGGGGCAGCTTGGGACGAATCCCAGCCCTCAGACCCCCTCCCAGCCCTCCCAACATTCACTCTCACTTCCCCCCCAGCCAACACCCAACCTCAAGGTGAGGACCCTGTGTCCCACAGAATGGATTGGTCAGCAATCCACTCTTCACTCTGTGACACCTTTGGTGACATTGATGTCACTAACACTTCCGACCCCAAAGCGCTCAGTCTACTCACGGCACTCCTCTCCTACACCTCCAGCTGGTTTTCCTCATGGGCCAACAATGGAGGAGACTTCTCTACCTTCGAGGGTACCTCTGCCCTTGTTCACTTAATGCAAGCAATAGCTCACTCTGAGCAACTCCGGAACAAATCTGTTCCATTCAATAATCACACTGTGCATCTTTATGATGCTATTTCAATGCAGTTCCCCCCCTCCCACACTCTATCTCCCACCCCCACACCCATGTCAACTGGGCATCGTCAAGAATGCTGGGCTGAAAAGGCACCGGCAGTGTCCTCCCCATCCCCCAAAGACGCCTCTGGAATACTCCAGGGCTCTCCCCCTCTTCCCCCTCCTGACGCCTCTGGGATACTCCAGGGCTCAGATTCACAATTCGATAAGGACACTGCGCAAGCAATCGCCCTCTCTCGTCTCCCTCCTCAATCTGTCAACAAACCAGGTGAGTCTTCTGGTTCCAATGTTGACACTGAAATGCTCCCTCCTCCCCCCATCACTACCACTGCTCCCAAGTCCGCTCCTGAAGTCCATACCTTGGGAAAGGATAACAACAACAATTCCAGTGCATGGACTCCTGTCGCCCGATGATGGGCTCCTCGTAAACCAATAGTTGCTCAAGAACAGCATAAACCTATTGTCGCTCCCTCTTTCCCTCCCCAGGCCCCTAAACCCTCCCCTAAATCATCTCCCCCTTCATCTTCCCCTCCCCCCATCAACTTCAAAACCTGTCCCAGGTCTAATGCTCCATCCCCCTCCACCCAGAGATCATCCTATGCCAAGGTGGCCTCAAACTCCCCCCTCCAACCTGAAGAGCTACAAAAATATGCCGCCCTTCAAAACCAATTCCCTAACATGTCGCCGGTCGACATTATCAATTTCCTCTGTTCGTCTGGTGATATCAAATCATCCCCTTCTTCAACCCCTAAATCTCCCTCCTGCCCCTCCAATTCACCCAAGGCCACTCAAGGCCCCTCACGCAAAAATGTCATTGTTCCCTACAACGACACTTTCAAACCAATCCTCATCACTTCCCTCGATCTAGTGGTGAGAACCTGCAACAACGCCCTCTATCAAAAGGGCTTTACACTCAAGGTTGAATCAGCTAAGTCCAACGACCGAACTCTATGGCTGTCAACCAGCCAAGTTGCCACTGATGAGGAGCTCCTCATCATCAAAAAGGGCATCACAGATTCCAACAGATCTGCATTTGCCACTCCAGAGATTAGGAATGCCATCACCCCTTCTCTCCCCATGTCCAAGTCGTTCGTCAAATTGACGAATCTCCCATATTTCTGACCCAACAGCTCCCCCCACACCTCTGATGACTTCAAGGAAGTTATCGAGACCTCCCCCTATCATGAGATGATTCAACATCTCATCAACAAACCCCGCTTCCATCGCGTCTCTCCTCATTCCGACTCCGCGATCCTGTTCTTTGACCTTTGGGACTCTCAGTTGGCCACCAGGGCCAAGAGCCTCATTAATCACACCCTCCTCTTCGAAAATTGTGTCTGTACCTTCCATGGTGCATCCATGCGCACGGCCTCCCCTCTTTGCAATCACTGCTGGAGGTGGGGTCACCCCACTCATCTCTGCAGGGCATGCAACCCCAGGTGTGCCATCTGCGGAGACCCCCACCATACCGACAACCACTGCCATGACGGTTTCTGTTGCCGCGGTAAGCCAGGCCCCAACCCCTGCCCTCCCACCCCTGCCAACATTACGGAGTGTCCACATGTGACCTCCTTTAACTGCCTCTCATGTGACTCCAAGGAGCATCATGTGAACTCTGATAAATGCCCCTTCTTCCGTCACTGATTTGATTGGGAATGGATCTCCAATAAGCTTCGGGAACTTAAAGCTGAAAAGAACCAACATGATTTCAACTCAGGCGCCGTTAATGTCTAAAGGACCTCTTAACTGCCCTGCTCCTTCCTCTATCTCTTCAATTCCTATTTTATTTTTCAATGTCCATCGATCTTCCTCTCTAGTTGAACTCCTTCTTAATGACCCTCTTTTCAAAGACATTCTCATTTTATGTCTCCAAGAACCCCCATTCAACGTCATTCACAACATCCCTTCCACCAATAACTCTGAAGGAGTCCCCTACAAAGGCACGCCATACAGTCCCAGTTGGCGTATCTTCCTATCGAATGAAGACCGCCCAAGAACAGCCACCTTCATTCAATGATCATGCGATTCTCTTATGCCCACTTCGCATCCCAATATCATTTCCTCTCCGGACTTCCAACTTATCTCTTTCTCTTTTCCCCAAAAGATTTATTTTTTGAACTGTTACTTCGACCCCTCAGATGATTCCTCTATTTCTTTTCTCGAACAGCACATCCCCCTCCTCCCTAAAGGCCTCATATGCACCAGAGGAGATTTTAATTCCCATTCTCCTGAATGGGACCCCCATATAACCCACCACAATGCTCGTGGTGACTTACTAACCGATATCATGAACTCTTTAGGTCTCACCCTCTCTACGCCATCTCAAGTCAAATACACCCACATCCCTTATGATGGTAATAAACACCCTTCTGTCATTGACTTAATTTTCATGACAGATGACCCGTCTCAAAGCCCAGTCCATCAAATCCGTGATGACTGGCAATTCACATGAGACCACTGCCCTCTCCTCACTTCTCTCCCTACTCCCTCTCCCTTCCTTCCTTTTATCGAAAAACTCACCATACCCTGTGACTTGGAGGAAGAAGCCTCCTTCCTCTACTCTATAGGCGTTTGTCTTCAAAACATCCCACCCACCTTCAATTCCAAAGAAGATGTCCACTCATACGCCCTAGCTATATCCCAAATAATCGACCAGGAATGGCAACATAATGCCAAGCTCGTCAAAATCTGCACACGATCAAAGCCATGGTGGAACCCCACATGCTCCGCCACCCTCAGAGCCTTTCAAGCTCATAAATCCAAATCAAACTGGGCCAGATTCAGACGCACCACCCGTGTGGCCAAACGCCTTTTCTTCGACAAGAAGATTAAGGACATAGCTGAAGAAGACCACTGTCCCTGGGACTTGATGTCCTGGATCGGCAAGCATAACCTCCCTCCCTCTCAATCCATCACTTTTAACAGGAAGAGTTGTGACAAGCTAGACGACCTCTGGCATGCTCTCGACTCTTCCTATAATTCCACTTCGGAGCGCCCAGTAGACTTAGACGCCATCAATTCTTTTGATGCTCACCTGGAGTGCCTGTGGCTTCCATTTTCCAAGGCCAAATTATTTGACACCCTTAACCCTTGTGCCAATGCCTCTGCCCCGGGCCCTGACCACCTCTCGTGGGCTCATGTCAAACACCTTATGTCCAATGACACCTTCCTCCGCAACTTCCTCACTTTCACCACCAAATGTGTCGAATTTTCTACATGGCCGGAACATTTCAAGAACTCCACCTCCGTCATCATTCCTAAACCCAACAAGCCACACTACTCTACCCCGAAGATGTTCTGCCCCATCGTCCTCCTCAACACTCTTGGCAAGCTCATCAAAAAAAATGATCTCCACCTGGATGCAGTTTGAAGCATCCCAACACGATCTCGTCCACCCCCTCCAATTTGGGGGTATCATACAGCGCTCCACTGAAGATGCCGGAGTATATGTCACCCATCTTGTCCACACAGGATGGAAACGAAAGCTCAAGACAAGTGTCATCGCCTTTGACGTGGCACAGTTTTTCCCCTCTACCAACCATAGTGTACTCATCTCCACCCTCCGCTGCCAAGGTTTCAATTCTCGCCTCATCTCCTTTTTCTCAGACTATCTAAGTAACCGTTTCACCACTTACTCTTGGAACAATAACTTGTCCCCTAAATTTTCCACTTCTGTCAGCGTTGGACAAGGTTCTGCTCTCTCCCCCATCCTCACCGCCCTTTCCCTTTCCCCATTTATGTACCATTTTTCCAATGACCCTTGTTGTAAAATAGTTTCTTTCATTGACGATGGACTCATCCTTGTACAATCAGATTCCTTTATCTCTAACTGCTGCCTCCTTTCACAGATCTACAAAAACTGTGAAGTTTACCTCCGCTGCCTTGGTTTCGTTCTCGAAAGAGACAAAACCAAGGCCTTCCACTTCTCCAATCGCCCCTCCCATGAACCCAATCCCCCTGTCATCATTGACGACTCCCTCACCATCCACCCCAAACCCTTCCTCTGCTACCTCAGTTTCTGGTTCGACAGAAACCTCTCATTCAAAGAACACGTCCACTTCTACTCCACCAAGGCCCTTTCCACTGTTCGATGTATGCGCATGCTCGGCAACTCCGTCCGCAGCCTCTCTCCTCTTCACAAAAGACTTCTATACCGATCCTGTGTTGTTCCTATAGCAACATATGGATTCCACCTTTGGTTCAACCATAATGCCAGGTACCGCGGACTCATCAAGTCCCTTCAGCATATGCAATGTCAAGCCACCTTATGGATAATGGGTGCATTTCGCACCACCCCCACTGGTGGGGTCGAGGCCATCGCAGGTCTCATCCCTATCCAGTTACATCTCTTCAAACTTGCCAAGCGATGTTCCCTCCACTTCCACACCCTCCCTCCATCACATCCCCTTAAACTCCTCACACACGACATTGACCCTCTAGACGTGCGTCAATCCAAGCAGCACTCTACAGTGCTCAACTTCATTTCAGACACCCAACTGGTCATGGACCGGTTTCAGTGTCTCCACCCCAGCGCCAAACCTGGCCAGCACCTGCTGGACTTGTTTAGTGATCAAATCAAATTCTTCAAATGCCCTGACCCTTCAAAAGAAGGTGCCATGGCACTCCACATAGCCAATGCATCCCAAGCTCGCGACCTCACATTCTCTTCTCCCATCTCCCTCGCTGTTGTTACAGATGGCTCCATTCCTTCTAACCCTTCCCTCTCTGCCACTTCCGCTTTCCTCGTATTCAACTCTTCTGATTTGAACATTATTTCTTCCTCTGTTCACCCTTGTGGTGAAGTTACTTCTTCAGATTCTGAATTGTATGCTCTCCACCTCAGTTTATTTTCCTCTATATCTAATGCCCAGTCCCTTAACATGTCATCCATCATAGTTTTTACAGACTCAATCTCATCCGCTAAACTCTTATTTTCTTATAGGCCCCACAGCGCACACCCAGACTCTATTGCAGTCGCTCCTCTACTGCATTCCTGGCTCTCCTCCTCTCCTCTTAACCACGTCCACTTCTGGTCTATTCCCTCATCCACCAAATGGTCTATTCATCACCAGGTGCACACTCTCGCCAAATCTCTTCACCTCCCCAATCCTCGCCATCAACCTTTCTGCACCTCCTTGGGGTTCGTTTCCAACCACTATACTCAAAAGTGCCTTTCTCTATGGCACCAACTCATGAACAACCCCACTCACTGTGGCCATTCATGGCTCCCTCTCATTGATGGCTCAGGAAACCCTCTCCTCCCCAAATATGCCAACAGTGGGACTTATCTAAAGTCACCCCTCAGAAAGAACGCCCAACTCTGTGCGCACTTCACTTGCTGCATTACCAATCATGCACCCATTGGTGCCTTTCGACAGTGCTTCTTTCCTGGGCGCCATATCACCTCCTGCCCATGCGGTGAACCTCTCGAGACATGCAACCACTTACTCGATGCCTGCCCCCGTTTTCACTACCCATATGGAGCCTGTGACAGCTTCCATTGGGTTATCCAATTCTTAGACCAAAACCCTGCAGCGTTCTCATTCACCGACCAGATTCAAGGACCTATCACACAAGAGGAGTTCGCCACCCGCCACCTCAACTGCAGAGAGCGACTTGCAAGAAATGGAGTTCCAGACATTCACTGAAGGCTTTTTCTATTTCACTCTTGCCTCATAGCTAGCTCCCCACTCCTACCCCTCTCTTATTTCATTTCTCATTTTCCACTCCTGTTACTCATTTTGTTAAGTTAGGTCACTCTCTCTTTCCATCTCATACGTATATAGAGTAGCTCTATCGGCTCTCATACTTTTCATACTTTTCTTTTTCTTTTCTCCATCTTTCCCCCTTTTTTCCTTCTCTCTAGTTTCGGTATTGGGACTGCTATCATGCACCCGTTTGTAGTAGCTAGTTCTATTGCAATAAACGTGGAATTAAAAAAAAAAAAAAAAAAAAAAGGCCAGCCTCTCTCGTCGAGTAAGCCATCAGGTGTTGTAGTCCTCAAATGTAATTGGTCCTTGAATCTGGTCAGCGAATGAGAATGCTGCTGGGTTTTTGTGAAGAAACTTGATAAGCCAGTAGATATTCATGCAAATACCATAGGGCTGATGGTAAAGGGGACAGTGGTGGATAATGTGGTCCTGAGTTTCAAGTTCTTTGCTGCATGGGCAGGAGGTGATGTAGTGCCCTGGAAAGAAGTGCTGTCTAAACACACCAATAGGTGCATGGTCAGTTATGCAGCAGGTGAAGCATGCACAAAGATTGGGGTCAGTGCCAAGGTCCAATGAGAGCCAGGTACTGCCGTTAATGTACTTGGGTTCCAAGGGTTGGTCTATGGGGTTGGTAAGTGGAAGCCAATTATGGCCTCAATATTTGTCTGGTCAAGGAATTGGATGATCCAGAAGAAGCTGTCATGGGCCCCTACTGGGTATTAAAAGCAAGGGCAATCATCAAGAATGTGATCACAAGTCTCAAGTGGCTTGCTGCATGGGCAGGAGGTGATGTGGTGCCCAGGAAAGAATCACTGTCTAAAGGCACCAATGGGCATGTGATTGGTGATGCAATGCATGAAGTGTGTGCATAGTTGGGCATTCTTTCCTAGGGGGGAGTTGAGCCAAGTTCCACCCTTGGCATACTTGGGTTGAAGTGGTTGCTCAGTGGGGTTGGGGGAGCCAATTGTGACCACAGTGGTTTGGATTGTTCATTTGTTGTTGCCATAGCATTAGGCATTTTTGGGTATAGTGTAGGTGAATGAATCTGAGGGAAGTGTGGATAGGTTGACAATATGGATTAGGTAGGCAGAGGGATTTGGCAAGTGTATGCACCTTGTGATGAATAGACCAGTTGGCAGACAATGGGATCAACCAGAAGTGGATGTGATTAAGAGGGGAGGAGGAGAGCCAGGAGTGGCCCATCTATGAAGCCCTTTGCAGGCACCCCTACCCTTTTGGGTGATGTGGAATCAACTTGAGCCAGAACCTGACTATTTTAACTGTATCAGGCTGACCAGTGTAGGATTTAGTCCTCTCGAGCCAAGGGAGCATTCTCTGATATCCCTTGCTACAGCCCATGGCTTGATCCAGGTGCTACCCCAGGGCCACTTCCTGTTACCCAGCAGCCGGTTCAGTATGCCATTAAGGCCCAGATCCCTGTACTTAACTGTCTGGGCTCTACACCTTGCAGGTGCCACTACCAGATTGGTTCCTGAGGTCACCCCAGAGGTACATGACATGGGGTCATTGGCCAGCTATCAGCTGACACCCTCAATCCAGAGATTGGGTTATGCCTACTAACTACCAGAACTATGCTGAAGTGGACTGGTGGGGGGTATCCTGTTCTGGCTGGCTTTTTTCAGCACACTTCCAGATCAGACTGTTTTCTCCTCAAATCCCCCTCTTATAATGCCCTATTTCCAGTAATGGCCTGAGATATACCCCAGATTAAGCTCCTTTACCAAGGGAGCACCACCACCTTCAGCCAGTATATTGGACTTGGGTGGAGCACACAGCTTAGTCACACCATTAAAGTGTGACATCACTACATGACTTGCTGCATGGCTGAGTAATTTACCCACACTAGCCTGGGAGATCTCTCCCTGGACACTTGAAAGCCAGCTTAACCCTGGAGGGTACCAGCAATCAGTGTGCCTGGAACCACCTGAGACCCAAACAGGACCATACAACCATTTTGGAGTCACCCGAGATTATTGCTAAGCAACCACACTTCATGCACCAGTAGCCCCCAAAGAAATGCATCCCCAGGGGTTTGAACCCGGGACCACACAGCTGAAAGGTCTGGCAGGAATTAAGCCTACATCCAAACCCCTCGACCATATGGCTGACAGGCATCTTCATATAAAGAGTCAAGTTGTACAGCAGCAGAAAGAGCAGCATCACCTGCTTCTTGTAGGGCAAGAGTCAGAAGGGCTTGCCTTTGGGTGCTTTGTGCTTCATGTAGTTGGAACACCTCAGATATTTGGCACCTGACTTTGGTGATGTTGGTGACTTGTCTTTGCTGCTCTTCATAGCAGAGAGACTCTGGGGTAGAGGGGCAATCTTCTGGTGAGGGTGTCAGTTTGTGAGTGAGAGGAGTAGGTGGAACAGAGATGAGAGTCTGTGATGATGCTCAAGTAAAAGAGGTATTGGAAGTGGGAGTGGTTGGGTAGTCAGTGGTTGTGGTGTTGTTAGAAATGGAGGACATTTGAGTAGCTTGGGTTTCAGTGGAGGCTATGTTGCAGTTTATAAACATCAAGGAGGGTCTTGGAATTGCACAGGTCTGTCAAATTTTGCCAGGTTTGTTCCAATTCTGGGTATCCCTTCCAATGTACTAGAAACTCTAATCCTTGTCTTCTAGTGTGATGGTGTGCCACTATGGCTTTGACTTCCCATTCTTCTTCTCCTTGGATGAGGTCAGGTGGAGGCCTTGAGAAGTGTTTGCTATAAATGTGTTTTCAGTGATGGGATAGAGATACTGGACATGGAAGACATTGTGTATCTTCCAGCTCTTTGGGAGAGATAGCTTGTAGGATACATTTCTGCATTTCCTAATGATGGTGAATGGGCCTAGTTGACAGGTGGCAATTTTCCTTGATGTAACCTGAATAGGGAGATTTTGAGCATCAAGCCAAACCTTTTGGCCAGGTTCTATTTTTGGTAGTGTATGCATTTGTGTCTATTCTGTCATAATTTTATGCAAAGTGTCATATGCTATTTTTGCAGCTTCTCAGATATTTATAATCCAATTCATTCTTTCTTCAGCCAATGGGGAGTTTGTTGGTGCTAGCTCAGTAGGGAAAGCTTTGAGCAGGTGGCCATACATGAGTTCAAATGGCATCTGCTGGTGATTGGCATGTGTCCTGGAATTATGGGAGAATTCAACTAAAGGGAGGTGTTTGGGCCAGGTGTGGGGGTTTTGAGCACAATAAGCTGACAGGTACATCTTGATTTCTTGATTAAATCACTCAGTTGATCCATCTGACTGAGGGTGGTAGGCAGTGGAAGGCACATGATTGATGTTTAGCTTCTTGAACATGGCTTGTATCAATTTTGCCATAAATTGGGGATCTCTGTCCAAAATGATTTTATTGGGTATTCCTGTGTGAGTGAACATGTGCTTGATCAAGATGTCTGCAATTTGATCAGCAGTGGCAGATTTAGAGGTGGGTACTATGATTATCCCCTTCATAAGACTGTGGTCCACCATGGATAATATTGCATCATATCCATTGGACTCAGGGAGGTCTGTGATGAGGTCCATGGACATCTGGGTGAAAGGCCATGATGATCAGGGACCTGGAATCAGTTGCAGGGGAGGCTTCAAGGGTTGTCTGCTAATCTTGTATTGCTAGCAGGTGGGGCATCCTTTCATGTAGTTTGTGATATAGGTGCAAATGCCAGGCCAGATGACATATTCCTGAAGTTTCCTGAGGGTTTCAGCAACTCCAGGGTGTCCTGCAGCTGGTGCATTGTGCACATGCTGCAATAAGCACTTCTTAAGCATGGAGTCATGGGAAGTTGGATATGACCTTCTTGATCCAATTCTATGGCTCCATCCTTCCCTTTTTGGGCTTCATTTTCAATATCAGGGTCTATGATGTTGACTTCATTGTTTTCTCCTGAATTAGCCAATTTTGCATCAGCATTGGTAAAGTCACTAGTTTGGAACTTCTCTAATGGAATGGCCACTTTGGTAGGTTTGAGTTCCATGTCTTTACTTGTTGAGGCATGGTCAGGTCTTCTAAACAAAGCATCAGCAGTGCAGTTCTTAGATCTGGGGATGTGGCAAATCTTGATTTTATGGACACTGATTACAGTGGACCATCTAATGGTTTGTCTTGAGAGTTTTGATGGCTTGGCCCAATGAATGATGTTGTGATCTATCCATATTGTCATTTCATAAGGTGATCCATTGATGTAGTGATGCCATTCCTGTAAAGTATGGATGATGGCTAGGAACTCTTGTTCCAATGCATGGTAATTCTGTTCAGCTTGGGAGAATGGTTTGGAGTAATAGAAGCATGGATGTAGCACACCATTTGAGTCCTTCTGGAGGAGCACTGCTCCAGAAGCATAGGTGGAAGTGTCAGTTTGAATTTTGAATGGCTTGGAGGGATCAGGGGTGATCAAGACAGGTTCCTCCAAGAAATGTTGTTTTAATTTCCTGAATGCATCATCAGCTTCTTTCATCCAGCAGAAAGGAGTGTTGGATTTCTTAAGGAGTGTGTTAAGGGGTAGAGACTTGCTTGATGAACTTGTGATAGAAATTGCAGAACCCAATGAACTTTCATACATTGTGGACTGTCTTGGGGGTAGGCCAATCTGCTATTCCCTTGAGTTTATCAGGGTCCATCTTGACTTCATTTGGAGAAATGATGAATCTGAGATAGGTGAGGGTTGTCTTTTTGAATTCACATTTTTTGCATTTGAGGTAAAGATCATGCTTTTGCAAGATCTTAAATACTTCTCATGTCATTTTCTTGAGTTTGGCTTTTGTTGGGGCATGGATAAGGATGTTGTCCATGTAGATGATGACTTTGTTCTGCACAATGAGGGGAGTGAGGATAGTATCCATCATGTTCTGGAATGTTGCCAGACTATTGCACATTCTGAAGAACATAACTGTCAGTTTGAATAGTCTCCAGTGCATGTGGAAAGCTCCTTTCTATCTGTCTTCTTCTACAATGCAAATATTGTTGTAGCTGAGTCTGACATTGAGTGTGGTGAAGTATTTTGAGCCTTGTAGTTTGTTGAGTATGGATTGAATCAAGGGGATAGGGTAGCTGTTCTTGACTGTGTGGTTGTTAAGGTACCAATAGTCCTGACAAGGCCTGAGTTTTCCATCTTTTTTTGATATGAAGAAAAACAGCAAGGCCATAGGGGATTTTGAGGGTCTGATGTATCCTTTCACAAGGTTTTCTTCAAGGAATTTGTTGAGCTCCTTCTCTTCAGCTAGGGAAAGCTTGTAAGAGGGGAAAGCTTTCAATATGAAAGTTTCCTTGGTTTCAATCCAGTGGTCCCATTGTTGAGCAGAAGGAAATCTTTCACTTTTCTTTTGAGAGAAAAGGTTGAGATATTCATGAAATTCTTGTGGGACTATTTTCTCAGGGTCAGTTTCCTTCTTTTGCTCTTCTGCTTGGGGGAGTATCTGTGAGTAGGAGGTTTTGGCATTGATTTTGGTGAAGTTTTCCTCAGAGAAATCTTCTTCAAGCTCATTCACATAGATGTTGGAAAGAGTGTCATTGATTATTGAAGGGAGCATGGTGTTTTCTATTAAATGTCTCCATGAGAGAGTTCATTTTGACCAATTGATGTCAGGGTTGTACTTGGCAAGCCAAGGAATTCCCAAGATTATTCTAGGTTGTCCTAGATTAATCACCTGCAAATCCATCTTCATTTGTTTCCTGTAGATGGTGAAATCGAGGGTAACAGAGTGGGTGATTTACTTATCTTTGTTGAGAGTTCCATTGGCATTTCTGACCTTGATTGGTTTCTTCAGTGGTGACATTTTCAGGTTCCATTTTTCAACCAACCAGTGGTCAATGAAATCTCATCCTGCTCCAGAATCTATTAGTGCAAGGTTTTCCATGGATTTTTCAGAGAGATGCACAGTAATGGGGCAGTAAAAGGTGTTGGATTGATGAGTCTGTAGACACAATTCAGAGGCTGATACTTCATTCTGGGAAAAGGAAGGGGGTGTAATTTTGTCCTTTGGACAGAGATAGGAATCAGAAATCAGTCCATTAGAAAACAAATAAGAGGAGGGAAAAGAATCATTCTTTGGTGCATCTTTCTTTACTCTAGACAATCTAGACATGGAAACTAGTCATCTGAGGCAAAATCCTGGATTTCCTTTGCTTGAGCACTAGTGGAGTTGGAGAACTCCATGAAGATCTCAGTGACTTCTTCATTATCTGCTTCTTGGATTATCTCATTGATCCAGGTGAACATGGCTTTTTGCTTCTGCTGCTTCTCTTTGTCATGGGGTAATTTAGGGGGTACAGGTGGCTTATGTTTGCTTGGGTGTTTTGTGGTAGATTTCGTGTTGATTGTGGTGGGTTTGATCTCTTCAGACATTCTTGAGCAAAATGTCCTGTTTGACCACAGTTGAAACATTTGCCCTGCTTGAGGTCATTGCACATTTTTGGTGTAAGGATGTTCTGAAGAAACATCTCCAGGATGTCATGATTTTCTTCAACTTTGTTGACTTCTGCATTGGGGTCTTCTTCCAGATGGTAATCTTCTTCAAGTGCGATTTCAGAGAGTGCTAATGCCAAGTTATTCACATCCATGGCATATGGATCTTTATATGCTTGGCTTCTTGACCAATTTGTATTATAGGATGCCTTCTTTTTCAGTTGGAGTATAGCTCTATTGGTTTGTTCTTAGGTGTGGCTAGCTCAATAGTTGTTCTCCATGCAATGTTGCTCTTCTGCTGCTCTTGCTGCTTCAAACCAGATGTCAATATCTGGTCCAGGTCTGAGGGCAATGGTTTTGAGACTGATTTCAAAGTCCAGACCTTCTCTGAATTGATAGATGAGTTCTTGGGGATTGACCATCCCTGCTTGGATGGCAAGGACTTTGAACTTGGAGATGTACTGGTCCACTGGTCTTCATTTCTGCTTGAGAGCATGGAGTTGTCAGAGAGCATCTTCAGTGTAGTTGTAAGGGAGGAAGACTCTGTTGAGCTCATCTTGGAAAGCATTGAACATTCTGAGATGTAATACTCCATTGAAGTTATGTTAGCAGAGATATTTTGTTTTCCATGGTTCCACTGCTCCTCCAATGTAGTAGAGCATGAATATGATGGCATTATGGTTGGTAGGAAATTTATGCTGGTTGGCAATGATGTACAAGACACATTGCTGCTTCCATGCTAGGTACTTCCATGGGTCTCTGTCATACAAGGGTGGTGCCTCATATTTTGGCATGGAAGGGATGGCAGGTATTTGTGCTTGTTGGGGAAATCCAAATCCTGGTGGAGGTGCTCCTGGTTGTCCTAGTGTGGGAGGTCCTGGTGGAGGTGGTGCTCCTGGCAGTCCCAGTGGTGGGTTTGGACCTGGTTGCCCTGGTCCTGAAGGTGGTCATCCAGACAGAGGTAGTCCAGGAGGTGGGTGAGGGCTTCCTGCTTGCAGTGGGTTTGCTGGCTAAGCTGCTCCAGTCTGAGGTGGGTTTCCCTGATTTCCTTGTACAATTCCAGCTGTTTGATGTCTGGAAATCACTGGGTTGGTAAAGAGGGGCTGTTGGAAGAATCTTTGGTTCAGGGACATGATATTGCTCCCAAATGCAAAAGTGGCAGCTTGGTTGATGGGTGCTGTGGAGTCCATTCTAGGAACTGGCAGTTGTACTGGTTGTTGGGGAGCAGGAGTAGGGTGTTGTGATGGTTGTTGCTGGTATAGGGGTGGAATTGAGGTGGCACTTGGAGGTTGAGCAAGTTGCTGAGGTGGTTGTACAACAGCAGGAGGGATAGTGATAGTGGTTGACATTTGTTGTCTTCATTCTCTAGCTGCTTCTCTTCTTCCTCTAATATTGGCAGTAAGTTGTGGTTCCCAAGGGGCAACTTTGTTGAGGTCAAGAGATCTGACTCTTCTCAGTGGTCTTGTTCTAGCTGGAGATATGATGGGTGAGACAGGGGATGCTGATTGTCTAGCTGTTTTGTCACTGCTGTCTGAGCCCTGGGCTCTAACTTGTTCCAATAATGTGGCAGCTTCTCCTGAGATGGTGAGGGGAGTGGGGGAGTGGAAGGACATTCAAGGTTCCTCTCAATGAGGGCTTGAATCAATTCTTGAATCTGATTCCATGTGAGGTCAAGGTGTCAAAGCTCAGTAGGAATTGAAGAGAAAAAGGAAATATTGTCCTGTGAAGAAGTCCAGGAAGATGATAAGGTAGAATAAATAGAAGAAGGGGCAAATGATTGAGGGCTGTCAATTTCTATTAATTGAGAATGCTGTTCAATTTCTGTTGATCGAGAACACTTCACCTTGACAAACATTGATGCAATTTACAGTCAGAGGGTCTTCTTCTGACAGACCACCAAACATTGAGTGGGCATATTACAGGCTTCCTTGCCAGACCACCAAACAACAAGTGGGCAAATTACAGTCAAGAAGGGGAACTTGGTGTTGTTTAGGCACAGCACCAAGCAATGAGAACCAACAATGTCCTGATGGCACAGTGCGAAGCAATGAGAACCTCAGGGTGACTACATACACAGTGTGGAGCAATGAGAACAGTAGTTGGGATGGAATTACAACATGGGATCAGCACATGAGGGAAGTCTAATCTTGATGTTACAAGGTTTCTTCTTTGGCTGAGCAATGCCTAAGTTGGAGCCTATCCTTGTAAGAGAGACAAGCAGAGGTCCTAGTCCTATACAAGTCAATAGGAGCTGCTCTGTTTAACCTTGGGTGGCTGTTCACATTGTCTCTAGGCAGTGAACTCATATAGATTGCACACTCCATAGGACAAGATGTTGACAAGAAGCCTGAGAGGGAAAAGCTATCCACAAGGGTGAAGAGTTGTAGACTTAACATGCTACTGTTGCTCAAGGACTTATTCAAGTTCCAAGAGTAGGTAACATGTGTTAAGATTAGACTTGTCTAATCTACATGTCCAGGTGGTGTACATATACTAAGTCCAATGACTACTTAAGGAAGTAAATCAATTGTAACATAGAAGACGAATATCAAAGGGAGGCAAAAGAAAGGAGTGCATAGGGCATAGGGCATATGGCATATAGGCATATAGAAGAGGAGTGCATATGTCATAAGTAAAAGTCTGCATGAGTGAACACTATTGATGTGAACATAAGTATGGCAGAGGAGATGAAACTTATACCTGGTCCAAATATAGAAAGTGTCTAAGAATGGAAATGGTAAGTTCAGCATTTAATCACAGATCATCATCACAAGGGAAGTATACTCTGTGGTAGCAACATGCTTCATCTACCTTCTCACACATTTCCCAATCAAGTGTCTGATGCAACTCAGTGGTTTCCTGCCAGAGGCTAACCATCATATGCTTCATCAAATCCCAGTCTTCGTAAGCCTGCTCCTCAGTCTCTTTGGTCTCCTTGGTGATCTTGGAGTCTGCAATATTCATAACAGTAGACTCCTTTAGACCTGTGTAGGCTAAAGATTATCTACTCATCTTACTATAAGGATAGCCTCCAACTTAGGCATTGCTTAGGCAAAAGGAACCTTGTAACAGTTCCCAAAATCAGGTCTTCTCACAAAGATCTGTCAAAGAGGCTTCCTCTATTTAAAATCAGGATCTGAGGAGATTAAGATTAAGAAATAGCTTCTCTACCTTTCCATAAAGGTGAAGTACAATTTCTTGAGGTTGACTATGGAATTGAGGGTCATATAGAGTGTAGAGCTATTTTTAATAGAACAACCTGAAGAAATCCCTTAATACATTGTAAGACATTCTATTGACAATAAGGTAAATAATAGAATGTACACCATTCTGACAGTTTTGGCTTGATACATATGAACACACAACTTTTGGATGGCTCTTTTCCAACTACCAAAGCATGTAGCATTGGACTATCATTGGAAAGTTTGTTCAATATCTGAATTAGATCCTCAATTGGTGTTATATATGTATGCCAGCTTGTATGGAGGAACTATACAGTATAGTTAGAATTGAACTCCATGAGAAATTAGGACTAAATGTATACAATACTTACCTGATGGGGTGTATTTGTATAACCACTCTCCTGTGAACAGATGATCCTTCCCTGAGTCTCTGTGACCTTCCATAATGTCTTCAAAGCTAGCTGGTTCTCTGGAATATAGGTGAAGTTTAGATCTTGAAGAAGAACCCTCCTCAATAGACCAAACTCTGTAAGGACTGAAGGAGCCTAAGTCATATGTTAGGAAATATCAATGAACATTGATTAAAGATGCTCACATCATATGCTAACCACCTAGAAAAGTTAATGAGATTGATGATAGTGCTCCTATGCCTCCAGAAGATAAGCCTGCTAAAATCAATCTCCTCAAATGCTTGTTGGAGCTCTGCAGAATTTAGGGACAATTGGAGATGGTTAAATCTCCCATGACTATGATATGGACAACTGGATGGAAAGTGGTGGATAAGATCATAAAGTGCTGCTGACCAGAGTCTACTCAGAATATCCATAGAGTAGTTTGCTGGATCTCAAGCCAGTTGAATTGGAGGACAAGAGCTGGTATCTAAGTCTATTGGTTAGTTTAGAGACAAATATGTAAAAGTCTGCAAAAAAGTAAACCCACAGAATGGATATTTCCTTTGTGTTATCACAAAAGAACTCCACCAAAGTTTCTTATGAAAATGCTCAGGATCAATTGCATAGGCTCCTGATTTTGATGCATCACATAGGAAATCAGCAAAAGAAGTGTGATAAAACCTGATATCCTGAAGTCCTGACTTGCTGAGGGCAGGCACTCTGACCACTGAGTGAAGCTTTTGAAGGACAGCATAGACGGCATGCTGCTCTATGCCAAACAAAGTGGCACTAAGCACTAACGGATAATTGTCACCACCTTCGTCATTTTGAATGATGGGTGAGGGAGACATTAACGCATATGCAAGTAGCAGCTTTAAATCGGGTAGCATGCTTTTTGGTACGCCGTCAAGAATCCTGGAGTAGAATGTGTGAAGGGTAGTAAGGGGATCTGTCTGGACTTCTCCGGTGACGGAAAGGATGACCATGAGTTGGGAGATGGGGTCGCAGATATGTGGGTCATCAATGAATCGGATCAGTGCTGAAGGAAAGATGAAGAACCCTAAGGAAGCATCGCAAATTGCAACTATATCACGTTCGAGAGGCCAAGGAGCAGCGGCTGGCATGAGGTTAGCATATGTGTTGCGTATCTCCTCAAATCTGGCCCGTATGAATTTCTCGACGTCACGGCATGCCAGATGAGAATTCGGGGAAATGTAATGTGTCCAGAACGTGCCGCCGACTTCCCTAGATTCAAATGCGACGCTTAAATGGGCTTCAGGACGACTCGAGATGAGCCAAACGAAGGGGGCTGCGGGATATTGTCGTGAAAAGCGGCTGATGAGTTTGATGATAGAAATTTGTGCCTCTTTCCCATCGCATTCATCCAGACCGTCCAACAAGATAACCCATGCACCATGCTTTGTCGCCAACCCGAGGCTCGTATAGGGCCAAACAATAAGACTGTGGAACTGGTGCCCGACACTCTTCTCCAACAACCTTGGGTCATCAATCATCTTTTTCTCGAGATATTCTTTATATGCCGGAATCCTGACGGCCAACTGATAGGCGATTGTAGGAAGGACGCGGGAAGGCCTGTTGCAGTTGTTTAGGCTGGAGAAGAACACGGTTGCACCGAGCTTCGGTGTTGATGACAGCTCTTCTGCAAGAGTTTGAACGATCGCAGATTTCCCAACCCCGGCAGGACCGTTAAGCCAAAGAAGGTGATAAAGACGTTCACGGTCGTCAATCCAGTGCCGAATCTTCTCGATGATCGCAATTCGGGTTCCGGGGTAGCAACGAGGGGGCGGGTCACGAGCGGAGGAGTCGAACTCAGCACCAGGTATCGTGTACTTTGCCAGCCATCGCAATACTGGCAATACTGTCAGAGAATGCCATACGAGGATTTGCTACGGCTGTACCTTTTCCCTTGGCTTCATTGACACTGTACATAGCCGGCTGGTTCAAGACGAAGCTGTGGGAGCCGCTGAAGAACCCATACGTCCCAATCACCGATTGATCAGAGCCTTGACAATTCTCCGACCCTATTTGAGAATGTTACTATTTTCAGACCACAGCTACATCAATTTACTGACCAGTATTATTGTCTTCGCGACGGCTGGACACAACTGTGTTCAATCGCCCTTGGCTCCTAGATTCAGCGTCGACCTTCAGCCCACCCACACGAAATAGTGCTTACTAGACAGGGGTTCAGGTGCCGGTGTGGGTAGAAAACCACGCCACTGAGTGTCCGAAAACATTGAGTCGAGCTTGGGTTCGCTTTTGTCCACGGAGTCCTCATGGCTCGCCGAGTCGTCAGGACCCCCCACAGCATCCTGGAGGATAATCTGTTCATGATCCGCGCTCCAAATAGTAGATACATCAGGAATAGAACGACCCGAAAAGCGGAACCACCGTGCGCTGAGTTCATTAAGTAACCATAGCAGTAATATGGCGATAACGGATTCAAGTGAGTCCATAGTGGGGAGAGGCTGGGAAAGTGCAAAAGTGGTATGCTGACGACGTGTGCTACTCTGTCACAGCGCTAAAGGACTGTGTCGTGACCGACTCCTGGACACGCACCGCAGAAATTGCGAGACAATGATGGGCGCTGGCACAAAGTGTATACTTTATACAGACATTCCCATCACGTCAAACTTCTTCGTTACACTACGGTCGAGGCCCCTGGCAGGTGTATAGTAGCGTTGAATCATGCCAGTCCGAAAGGTTTTCGGTGGCTGGATTCACACCTAATAATGTTCCCAATCACTAACCGAAGCTCCTCTGAGCGATAGATGGGATGTTTCCGAAGAGGCTAACTGAACCAATCAAGTCTCAATGCCAAGATTGCTCCAAAATCCCCCATAGATCCACAGGAGCTCGCAGTCTCGAGAGTGGAAGAGATATCGCTTCGAAACTATCTGAAAGGTGTGGAACGCCCGTACAAACGTGATTGACGATTGAGCGACTTGTCGCCAGGGCCAGGAAGTACTGAAGGTCGCCAGAGAGTGTCTTGAAGTTAAGATATGCTATTGGTGCAATACTAAAAGGAGAGAGCAGGATGATTGGGAATATCCATTCAAGGCTGGTGATACAAGTCGAGAGGAGAGGAATCTATTGGCACGTGGTCCGCGGAACGAGATCTTACAACGAAGATGCTGACAATGAAAATTTCTCCCATGGAAATCCGTGTCCAAGGAAGTTACGATCGAGAGAAAAACAAATCTTGCATACTTCTGTATAGGTAAAGCATAATCTCTTGAGGGTGATCATGGAATGAGCACCCGAGGTTGGGTAAAGGGTCGAACTACCAACGACGGAACCACTCACGTTCTTGGATTGGGTAGAAGCGCCCGGTGGCCGACGAGCTAAATACCGAGTCCTGTTAACACAGTCAACTCTGACGCTTGGTCGTGACATCACTCAGTCAATGCGTGCATATATGCATCTTGGTTGCCTTTTCAACATTCTTGAACACAAACGACCACCATCCCTTGATTCCGACTTGTATCCTGCGCTTGTGTCATTACTATGGGTCTCGGCGACTCATTCATTGTCAAATGACTTTAAGTTCTGCACCAACCATAGACGCGAACTCTGCCATTCTTGCTTTGGTGGTTATCGGCCGGACAACAACTACCGGGTGGAACTGGACAGTGCTGCTCTCGAGACACTCGAAGGTCTCTTCATCAACGCCGACGTACATCCCTTTCATTGCTTCTTTCACCAATTCACGGACTGCAGTTTGCAATAGAATCTCCCGGCACTCAATGCATACGCGTTAGGCGCCATGCTGGCCAATAGGGAAAAAAAAGACGTATAAATGCGCTAAACACGGAACTGTCGACTGCTGCAATCGTTTAGACCGGGCTAAGTTGAGACTGAGATCCGCAGAAGTGTTTGAGCGGCTTAGGACCGCCATGAGATCTGTGGATATTAGACAATAGATATATCTCAGTCGGCCTCGTAACAGTAACGACTGAAGTGAGCTGAAGGGGTTTTGCATATTTTATATCTACGGCTCGTCCGGAAGGAAATGTGTGCAATGACCCAAAACAGCAGAAGGGAAAGATAGAAAAGTGATAACGAAATTCGAGCTGATTGTCCATGCTGTGACTCAGCCGTTCCTACTCCACTAATGCAGAAGGTCTGTTGATGCGACGGCTCGCCCGATCCTCGTTCGGCAACAGGGCATTCCCAGAGGATGGTGACTGCGGGGAAATCTGTGGCGGGCAAGAAAGGTCGACGTTGATGACGTTGACTGGACTTTGAGTGGGTCAGGACGCTGGCGTGGCGTATGTCGGTAAAAATCCTAAATGTCAATTTCTAATACCGTAGTCTGAGTTAGCGGTTCTGCATCCTTGGTCAGTATCGAGATTTGAGTATCTCAGTCGTAGTGGTAATCGACTAATATATATACCTATCGAGCTTTGAGTATCTACGAATAGTAATAAGTGTCAAGTAGGAACGCAACAGTAAGGTTAACTCACCTCAGTCGTAGTGGTAATCGACTGAGGTGGTTCGAAAAGAAAAACTTCCTATATATCCCCAATTCCTCCGATAAGAGTCACGAGCTAGTAAGCCAGGCCCAGAGAAAATATGATAGAAAAGCTGAGATGAAATTCGTTTCAACCGGTACCTCGTGGACCGTTCCTACTTCACCAAACGCGGAAACCCTATTGATGCGCTGATGCTCCAGTGCGCCCGATCCTTCCTTCAACAGTCAGGAGCCCCAGTTCGACGTTTAGGACGAAACAGGAAGGAGTCGTTTTGACTTGCGAGTTGCCGTATAAGATTGCCACAAGTGACAATACCAGGGCTTGATTCGATGTGAGGGCAAAGGGTTTTTCATCAAGCAAAGTTCCTGGCAGTGTTTAGACCATGAAACAAGGTTTTATTCGTGGTCTCTGACAGCTACAAAGGCCTACCGCAGGTATGGATTAACGTCCGACGTAGGAGGTTAAGATGTTCAAAAGCTGGCTCAGCGCCCAATTATGACAGTCACCCAGTAGTCGAAGAACATTCCGTCACGCCTTTACTCCTGTCACTCTTGCCTTCATTTGTCCCATCTTCCGTCGCCTTCGGAACTCTTTTAGTCGCGTTTGGTGCGTTGGACAAACTACCCACTGGTATCCAGCTGCAGTCCTCGTCGTTGGCTTCTACATCTTGTGTCTTTGCCTGTTTATCTAAGGACATCCTTGAGTGGCACAAGCCCTTGATGACAACATGAATTCACCCATCCTTTAGTTTCCGCAATGGGCAAATTTGCTGGCTATCTCATCCGTCTTCCTCAACTTCGCACCTGGTTGGAAAAATATAGCGCATACTCTGGGGACACCGCCACGGGTGTTAATCTCCGTTTTTTGCTTAAAGAGCATGGCATCTACGGCAGATTAATACGGGATATTATTCCCCTTAAAGATCAGGGAGAGATAAAACTCTTGCTTACTCGTGTGGTCCTGAACAATGACATGACTCCTGGTCTCATAATAGAGGAGGAACGGGATAAGGAAGCCAAGAGGGAACTCTTGAACCATGGCGGCTTGGAGGAGAAGGACCTGGAATGGGCGACCTGTTCGATTGGGTATTGAGTGCGAGGCCACTTTGGGTAGTATGCATCCAAGCCAGGATCAGATAGGGATATCTGATATGCACAAGTGGTGTATGACGTTGCGAGCATGCAGGCAGTTCCACCCTCATTCGTTCTAGATTAGCCAGACGTGCCCTGCGCGTCAACCCCAGTACGTCCTACCCTAATTGTGGCCCTAAGAGCCTCATGATAACGCTGTATACCTATATTTATGACGAAGTGCATATATTTTTGATCGATCCACTAATGAGGACCTTGAGCTGACGAAAAGGTAATCAATGCTCCTCCCTTCTGCTGCATCCACAAATTTGTCTATGGCATAGGGTTACGGGGTTCCTGCGTACTTCTGCACAGGTGAGGCGTAATCTCTTGAGGGTGACCGTGGAATTGAGCCGTCGGGGGTTGGGTAAAAAGTCGGGCTACGGCGACGGAACAACCCAACTCACGTCTGTGTTGGATAGAAATGTCTGGCGGCCAATGGGCTAAATACCGAGTCTTGTCAACAGAGTCAACTCTACCACTTCGTCGTGACGTCATTCAGTGAATGCATGCATATATATGTATGCATCTTGGTTGCGTCTTCACGTCTTTGGAACGTTCTTGGACACGAACGACCACCATTTCTTGATTCCTGCTCCTTTGCTGCTACTATGGGCCTTGGCGACTCATTCGTTGTCAACAACTTTATGTTCTGCACCGACCATGGACGCGAGCTCTGCAACTCTTGCTTTTGTGATTATCGGGAGGGCAACAACTACCAAGTGGAACTAGCCAATGCCGCCGCCGAGAAACTCGAAGAACTTTTCCTCAGCATCGACGTATGTCCCTCTCATAGTTTCTTTCACTGGTTCACATACTGGAGCTTTGTGACAGAATCGCCCGGCACTCAATGCGTACGCTCTAGGCGCCAAGCTGGCCAATAGGAAAAAGGAGACGTACAAATGCGCTAAACACGGAACTGTCGATTGCTATGATTGTTTCGACTGGACCAAGTTGATACTGAAATCTGCGGAGGTGTTTGAGGGGCTTAGGGCCGCGACGGGTCTGCGGAAAGTTCCCAGAGGATGGTGACGGCGGGGCAATCTGCGGCGGGAAAGAGGGTTGATGTTGATGATGTTGACTGAGCTTTAAGCAGGTTGGGACATTGGTTGAGGCGTGTGGCGTGAAAATCCTGAAAGCCAAACTTTGGCATGGGTGGTCCGTGTCTGTGCCCTTAGTCGAGACCCTCAGTTAGAGGTTTACATACATGGGGGCACGTGTAATGTGTAATGAGAAATGATCCGAACGGTGACAAGAGCGCCCAGGGTTATATTTAAGTAACCCAGGAGGCCAAGCGAGCTCAACATTAATAGTCTTCTACTTTGCGCTGCCACCCCGCCGTCCGCCCTACCTCCAGACTCTCATTGCTACCCTACCTGTCGTTCATTTTTCGAAAGTTTCGACTTTTATTCGACCATGTCATCCAAGATCGAGCACATTGTTGTGAACCAGTTCATGTTCTGCGCTGCGCACGGAGATGAATATTGTCAAATGTGTTGTTGTGACCACCGGATGAGCAACAACGTGACGATTGAGGAGGAGCTGGGAGATATGTCCGAGTTTCTTGACTTTGAAGTCGAGGTGAGTTGTCGTCACTGCCACACGCCTAGAGGGCTCGAGTATCGTACCGTGTTGTGTCGTGTCGGACATGCGCGGGACGGGGTACTTACTGATCACGTCATTCCGCATCGTACAATTTTTCCCCCTCAGGAACGCCAACAACTGAACGCGTATGTCCTCGGTGCAGTTGCCGCGTTGCACACGGAAGAGTCGTACCAATGCGAAAAGCACAAGACGGTGGACTGTTCAGTGTGTTTTGACTGGATATCGATTATTAAGCGGGAGGCGCAGGAGGTGGAGGAACGCGGGAGGTGGATGAGCAAGAGGAATAGTCTGCAGGAAAAGTTGGAGAATGGCGTGTTGACTGCTGTTCCTGTTGAAGCTGCGAGCAGTTGAGTTGGACTTTTGGTATCCTTGGATAGTTATTCTGCGATCTCGTCATTTCTGATAGACCCATTCTCACGTCTGCGGCGGCAGGCGAAATGGACGACTGTCGTCCTTTCGGCGCAACATTTTCATTTTTGGAAGTGATGTGATAGATTCAATTAGAATTTCAAATTTGGCTTTTGTTTGACACGCTCTGTCTTCCACAACCTCCACTATGGATTCTGACGCTGCCGCTCTGGCATGGTCACCGCCAGTATGCGACTTGTCTACACAACCTGAACTCAGACAGATCTACGAAATCAAGGACCAAGCTAGTCGCCAGAACTTTGCACGAAGCGCAAAATGGTAAGCGCTCTCGTTCATTACACGCTACTACTCAAACTGAGTCTGATGCCACAGGACGTCTGATGGATTTGCATTTATGGCCCATTGCGAAGATAGAACTCTTCAATTGTTCTACCCGTACGCCCAGTTCCTCCATCCCGTCCTGCCACGGCTCACCCACATGTAGACCTCCGACATCCACTTCCGCGTCAAGTCAGCGCATATATTCACTCCTATGCCCGCACACGACTTATGCTATGCTTTCTAGCCGGACCCAGTCTCGTCCTTCGTCAACCTGCGCCAGTGCTTGACTTTACGTGGTACCCAACCGCCTCACCCAACGACCCTGCTTCATTTTGCTTCTTGGCGTCTGTCCGCGACTGCCCCGTGAAGTTACTTGATGCCTCGGATGGACGGGTACGAATCCTCTTTCTCACTTTGGCGGAGAATTTGACTTTAACTGAGTTTGTGGTATAAGAATAGTTACGCGCATCGTACAAGATAATCGACCATCGCGAACGATTCATTGCTCCTCACTCGATGACGTTCAACCTGAATGCCACAAAGTAAGTTTCGGGAACCATTCCTGCATTGCCGTATTGACAGAGAGTGATTCCAGACTTTATTGTGGATATGAAGACGCTATTGAAGTCTTCGATGTCGCTAGGCCAGGAGAAGGGACGCGGATCTTTACAACGCCGTCTCGTAAGAGCAAGGATGGGCTTAAGGGTGTGCACCATCTTCCTTGTCCTCTACATCCCTTAATCTTTTGCTCTCAATACCCAGGAATCGTCTCAGCTCTCGCCTTTTCTCCCAATTACAGTTCTGAGTCAGACGCTTTTTACGCAGCAGGCACACTCAATCCCACACTCTCAAACCTTGCCTTATACAACGAATCACAAGGCGACGTGCCCCTAATGTTCGTAGGAGGCGGAGATCGTGCAGGAATCACACAAGTACGTCCAAGTTCGAATAGTCACCATTTTAACTACGGCCTTACCGTACCGTAGTTACGGTTCAACCCCATGAGCCCACATATTCTCTATGCTGCCTACCGCCGCCGTGAAGCTATACTTGCCTGGGACCTTCGTACTGACGTCAGCACTCCGTTCGCCAAGTACGTGATACCACACAAACCGACGACAAACCAAAAGATGTTGTTCGACTTGGATCTCTCTGGGCAGAGGCTTGCGGTTGGGGACCAGGCATGTTTCATGATCATTCTTTGTCGCCTTGTTTTCTGAACGTGGTCTTAGCAAGGGTCCATATTTGTCTTCGATCTCAGTTCGACAGAGGCCAACTTGGACAGCTCGGAAACGGTGACCAAGCATCCTGATCTCGTTTTTGATGCTCATTCAGGTAGAATGCTCCGTTTCCTTCCCTACCCGCGGTGCCTTACTGACTGATGGACTAGATTCTGTTGGATCAGTGGCCTTTCATCCGCATCATCCTATTTTACTTTCCGTCTCTGGCTCACGGCATTACGGAGACGTAGACTCGGATGGGGATTCGTCAGATGATTCTGACGAGAACAAAGAGGTTCGCATTAGATCACAGCGGCGGTTACAGCCAGTCGCCACGGATTCATCTATCAAGACCTGGAACTTTCAGCCCAAATCAACACTACTTCATGAAGCGACGGACGAACAGACTGATGCTCCGAAAAGCCTACACCATCCCAATACACGATGATCACAACTTCACGTCAATGTACTTCACGTTCCATCCCTTTGGCATCGCCGGCGAAGATGGCATCCTCGACAACATAAGCTGAACCTTCAGTTTCTCCTCCAAAATGCTCGTATCCTCGATAAACTTCTCAAGTGCTTCCGGTATCTTGTCCAATGCAACCCGCTCCATTGCCGAATCATGCACAAACCCTTTTTCAACTCCCACGGAGGGCGATACCTGGTTATGTGAAGAGCGACGTGGCTCAGGACGACTTGTCGACTCCAGGGTGTTCTCCGGCTTCACCTCCTCTGGGCTTTGCATCATTTTAAGCCTGTGCAAGGTCGCCGGCCGGAACACGAACAAATCCGGACCTCCGTTTCTACCTTCCTTGGCCAAGTCGAGCACCTCTTCTGGATGGCGGAAATTAGAAACCATGATTTGTGTTTTAAAACCGAACGTATTGAAAAATGTGCGGATTTGGCGTATGAGGGCGATGCCGTTAGAAGGACGGTGGTCGCTGACGTTGGTGTCGGTGTTTGTATGGATGCGTTTCGGCTCTCCCAAAGACCGCCAATCTTCAATTTGGTTCATGGGGACGGTGATGGCGGACGCTTTGCTTTTGGCACAGGCCAGGGCTTGGCCGAGACCGAAAATGTGGGTGAGGTTTGTGCAGATTGGTTTCTGGTCTCCTGAGGTCGAGGGCGAAGGCGAGGGTGGAGGTGATTGGAGGGTTTGGGCGGCGCGGATTCCGGGGTATGTTGCCGGGATACTGAGGAGGATACGCGAGCGGGAAACATTTGATTCTTCGAACATGCGTATGAGGGTCCGGGCCTGGACGTGAACACAAAATCAATTCCTGGTTGCATAGGATGGATGTAGGGGTGAGAGGCAAACCTTGCGGATGATCCCGTCGTAGTTATAAGCGAGACGTGGGTCGACGGAAATCGAAATCCGGCCTGGTATCAGACCCAAAATCTCGATGCCGAGATGCACCAGCTGGACCCAGGAGGCGAGAAATGGAAAGCCTATTAATCGGTCGAACGTAAGCTCCAAAAATTCAAGAGGCATACGAGGTAGTCCATTGCCAACTCTGTTCGCTCCTTCGGATCCGCGTCTGGAAGTTTTTCATTCGCATGTTGGACCGCATCGTCGGCTAGGTAGGAGTACTCGGCTTGCGAGACGGCGGTGAGCACGTGTGAAGGGTTGGTTGTTGCATCTGTGGCTTTGTAATTGGAATATCCTATGTCTGGGTTTGTGAGTGTTATTAGTAACCGGTTTGGAGAGGGAACCCACTGGTGAATTCGCCGCCGTCGGCGGCGATCTGGAAGCCTGCTTGGAGGATTGTGTCGAGTGCAGAGGGCATGGCCGAGGAGCAGTTGGTGATCGCTGTCTAGGTTGCCACAGGAGGAAAAGTGGGAGAGCTCCGTAGTTGTAATCCATTACCACTCCGGACTAGGGACTATGTGTGAAAATAGAACGTTAGACGATGTCATCATGCCGATCAACTATGAGACGCCGTCCACTTGGTCTGTGGAGAGAGCCGCGCACGGCGCAGAGGATAGAACGGCCTCAAGAGGACATGGGCACATGGTGTAGTTGGTTATCACGCCCGCTTTGCATGTCCACAATTGGAAGCAATTGCGGAAGGTGACCGGTTCGATTCCGGTTGTGTCCAGTGAGATATGTTTTGCCGTTCTATCACATACAAAGTTTTTTCCGTATACACAAGACCGCGCGGAGAAGAGCACTAAATACATACTTAATCAAGGGCTTGCAAAGAGAAACAATTTGTGCTTGAGGATATATGATACAATACGGGATGACGCAAAATTCACACGCCAATTAACTCTTTACCGAGCGATCATTCTAGAGTTTGTCCGAGTAATATCTCTTCCTAACTTCCACGAGCACTTGCAGGACTCTATTTCTCCGGTTTATAATGGCTGAAGGGACATCTTCCGTGCAAAGAGAAGTGGAAATTGAGGTTGACTTTGAAGGGCTGACCCTGTATGAGGTGCTGGGTGTTTCTGACGATGCGTCCGTCGAGGATATCAAGGTGAGTTCTGGGTGGCTTTAATTCCGAGGTAACGCTCGGTATTGAATGTGTTCACGTTGCTAGCGCGCGTATAAGAAACGCATTCTAAAGCATCATCCTGATAGGAACTCGGAGGATACGGAGGGCTCTACGAAGAGGTTTAAGAAGATCCAAGAGGCTTACGAGGCACGTTATATCTCATCTTGTTCATCTCTTCGAGTTGACTCAGCTCTATGTTGATACAGGTTTTGACTGATGGTCAGGTATGTTGTAACGTTACTACTATACCCCACGCCAGCCTTTTGGATCGCGTTGCTCATTGATCATGCCAGAGACGACGCCAATATGATCTGCAGCGCCGCAAGCCCGACGACACCTCCATTGATGTTGACGTTACCCCCACCACCACTCACACACGACATGTGTACACCACGCCTCGCTCGACGAATGCGACACCCATTTTCTCGTTTTCGTTTAGTTCTGGCTCTCCGTACCATTTTTCTGTTTCGGGTGACCAACGGCGGAGCTTCGAGTTTAACATTTCTGGATCATCTCGGAGTTCTACTTCTACGGGGGCTGCATACGGTGGACGTGGTGAATTTAGGTTTAGTGCGAGTGCGGATGCGAGTAGTTCTCGTGGAGGGGGCAGCAGAAGGCAGAGGAGGAGTCATTATGAGTGTCCTGAAGATCTTGCTAAGGAGTTCTTGACTTGACGCTGATGAGAGGGGGATCGTATTTTCTGAATTAGTGTACATGGCGTTGGGACGCTCGTAATCTAGATTTACTTCGGTGTAGACATCCTTGGTACTGATTAATTAATTCTCCTTTTACATGTAATTTACAAATCGAGAATAGTTATACGACCAAAGCTCGAACCTAATACAATTCGGCCAACGTCTTCGTCGTAATCCACCGAAGACCAATTATTCCGCTCATTCCAGCATACGATGCCACTCTTTGTCTCCCCGGCACCCTCATCACCATCAACAACTTCATCTTTACTGGCTTCTGGAGAGCCGGAAAGCGAGCCAGGGAATACAGCAGCGACTAACGACTCGTTCTTATTCTCCGGGGGTACAATCGCTTGAGGACCCAACGGAGTATCGTCGTCCGGCCAATAAAGGCCAAGAGCAAATCTATCTCTCGGTTGAATCCATACAGCTGTTCCTAGTCTGCCGAGGATGATATGCGTACAGCGGAGGTCACCGCGCCGCGAGGAAACCTCGGACGCAAGGACAGGAGGGAAGATGTATGGTGCCTGTCGTGGTGTTGATGACGTCATTTCATCCACGATGTCCGAACCGCTAGTCGTCGCTTTGGAAGAGTCGGATGGATGGTAGTCGGGGTTAGGTTGAAGGGTATACAATTCAATGGCGAGGATATCGGAGGACCATGGGTCGTCTGATTCTGCGCGAACGAGGATGGATAAGGGCTGATGGTGGAGGTCGGTCGTTGAGGGCGATGATGCAAGATGTCGGCCCATGAGTTTAACGGAGACCCCGTCTACCCAGCCGAATGAGTGTCGGGCTGTGGGAGTGTATTTTAGAGGGCCCTCGTCTTGCGCCTTGAGGACTGGGTAGGGGAAAAGGTGGAGTGAGCGGGCTCGGACGACGAGGATGCTTTGGAAGGCAAAGACGACTTGTATACAATTGTCGTGCTGGGTACTGAATTTAGATTTAATGAAAGAACACGAGTAAGCCATTTGGCCTCACCTGCAAGACACCTTGACCATCGTGAGTATGTTGGAGGGTGGCGTAGGCACCCGTTCTCCAGTTGAAGATGATTGTTTCGTTGACGTCATCGCTCATGGCCAGAAGATCCCCCTCGAGCGCGACAGGTTTGTAAGTCGAGGGGATGGACATGATAGAGTGTAGAGACCACTTTCCGAGGCCTATAGGGATATTCAGAGACAATAGTTCCACGGTTTGTTTTCTGGGTCAACCAATTTAGTCTGTTGGTAGCTTCTTCGCAGAAGAACAAAGGGAAGAATAAGAACAGGTATTTTGAGAACGAACCCATTGTTAAGGACAGAGATAGCAAGCTTGACCTCCGAAGACGGACAAGAGTTGAGAGCAAAGCCACTAAAGATAGCTCCTCTCGGAGACCATTCGCAACGCCTGTGGAAACTGCACCTATCGTTAATCGTCCGGGAGATGACAGGTTCTAACTCCCAAATGGTGACAGCAGACCAGACACTCTTCGAGAGAGTGAGCATCAGTGCGCCTGCTGATCCAGGGATGAGGCGAACGTCTGTCACTGAAGTATTCGTTGTCGCGTTGATAGACCACTTCCGGGCAGGAACCCAGTCACGCGATAACCATTTCGTTGCTAGACGGGCGGCGTGGCAAACATATCGTTCGAGTTCTTGCACGGATAGAGTATCCAGAGGGACGTTGGGAAAGGGATAGCCTCGTCCAATGATGTAACGCATGCATGCACTCGTCCAGACGATACGTAGTTGCGTCAGTGCATACATACGCTTACATGTCTAACTGGAATTGTGAGTGGGATCCCAGTGAGGTCAGAAAGGCTACCTTTCTAGTGGTAAGCAGCTGGGAAGGGTGTAAGAATGAGAGAATGCATATTAGAGTGTCGTCGTCTAGGCTTGTCAGGAGCATTACGGTATAATGAAGGGTCAATAATCCCGGGGAGCTCGAGTTTACCCTTTGATGACATATCTGCAGTCGCGATCACGTGCATTTTCGTTCACCCATGGTCTCGGGCAGTCCGTAAAACTGTCGTAATGACACAAATTCAGAAGGACAGCTGAACAAGCCACAACGCAACGACAATGTTTCCGCAAAAGTGATCTACCTCTGCCACCATAAACTGGCCCCCATATCCCCATATCCGGAGGACCCGTAATTCGCACAAACTCGTCCAGGTTTAAGGGTTAGACTTTCGTCAGATCGGGGGATCGTACCCAGACCCCAAATGACCGAGTGGGGCCAGCGCCAGTTGGGTGGATTGGTTAGACAGCAAACTGGAATTTACCAAGACATACAACACTGCTGACTCGCCCTGCATCACTTACGCTCGCCTATGACGGAGGTCTGACGCTAGGGATCGGCTACATGTTTATTCTGGGATCCCGTTCGTGGAGCATTGGCACAGCTTCAGTTCCTCTTACGGTGCAGTCGAATCTAGGGCTCGTCACCGCAGCAGGAACGACCTCTGCACAATACCATTGGTATTCTTCACTCGCGGCCCGTTACTGGAATTTGATTGACGACCCACTGTTGTTGAGTATTTCAGTCATACTCACGGCACAGCGAGATTATTGTGAGTTCTGATCCCCGTGGCTTCGTGGCTCCCTTGCATCTGCTGCAGTGTGATGTTCGCTTTTGCAGCGTGACATTTCCTGGAAATCGGACTATGCACTGACAAAACTACTTGTTCCAGGCATAATCCCTACGTCGTAGCATGACCGAATCCAAGCCGACAACAAACGGAATTTCGTATCCCCAGGTTGGAACAATAATAGATGGTGGTCGCTTGCAGCTGGCGGCCGTCATTGGCACCGGTGGATATGGAGTTGTTTACCAAGCTACCGACACCGAACAACATCTCTACGCTGTGAAGTGCCTCATTCGAAAAGAGTTCCAACGCCAATCACAACTTCAAGAAATTGCCCTCCACAAACTTGCCTCTTCCCACCCTGGTGTTGTCACACTTCACCGCATCGTCGAAGACGATGTGTACACGTATATGGTCATGGACTATGCTCCAGATCAGGATCTATTCGTCCAGATATTGCACAAGCGCCGGTACTTAGGGAACGATGCCCTCATCAAGGGTGCTTTCCTTCAGCTGCTCGATGTAATCGAATATTGCCATTCGCTTGGTATATACCACCGTGATCTGAAACCGGAGAACATTCTGTGTTTCGAGAATGGTCGTATAGCCCTTACAGATTTTGGACTGGCTACTACGCAAGGGACTAGTGGAGAGTTTAGCACGGGCAGCGTGTACCATATGAGTCCGGGTACGTATCCACCGACTCTTTTCCTATCATCCACTAACGGAACTGACAGAATGTAAAATGGTTGATTTGAACTTCGAGGGTGTTTACTCACCACAATCTTGCGATATCTGGTCGCTCGGCATCATCCTGCTCAATATGGTCACCGGTCGAAATCCCTGGAAATGCGCAAGCCAAGAAGACCCCACTTTCCGCTCCTACTTCCGCAATCCTTATCGTTTTCTCTCCAAAATCCTTCCTATTTCCTTGGAGCTGAATGATGTGTTGGTTATGATGCTCAGCGTAGAATGGCGGGCTCGATCATCTATCTCAGAGATTCGTGCAGCCGTCAGTCAACTCGAGACGTTCTACTCTACAGACGCCGTCTTTGAAGGAAATCTTGCGAAGTGCCCTTGGGAGACCGGCGTCGACCTGGGCACGTCTAACAAGCCCGATAGCAGGATCGACATTTCACCTCCAGGAGAAGAAACCGACAGAAACGTAACACCCAGTCGTTCACCTACTATCGGCAAGGACAACATTCCACTCCAACCCTCCAGTGATCCACTGTCTTGGTGGGAGGATGAGGATGATACGGACGATGGATGGGCTCCTGTCCCCTCCCCAAGCCCTCCAATATCCCAATCGGAGACTTCCTCGTGCAACTCGGACCCATCGTCACCACTTACGCCGAGCAGTACTCGCTCCCCTTCAACGTCGAGGTCAAGACCATCTACTAATTCGTTCATCAGCAGTCTTCAGTCTTTCTTTCGCCTCTGTTCTTCTCCAAGCTTGTTACGGGAAGAGAAGGAGTATTTGACTCTGGATCCCGAGGCCTATACTATTGATCTTTAGGTATAGTTGGGTATGTTATCTCGCTGTATTGACTTGAATTCATTTCGTTTTATTCATCTTCGGTTGAATGCTATGGGAAGATCCGTTTGGACTATAGATGCTAGGAGGGTCGGTCGCGTGTAACCAGGGATTATTTTTCCATCTTTCAAAGCTAGAGATGCCGCATGTCTAGGAATGGGCATGGGATGTCACTAGCCCAATTGAAGTTTTACGCTACCCCATATCACCGAGATACCTATTATAACGAGGCTGATCCGAATTGAGACATATAATTCAGCTTAGGCTAGACAAGCTGACTTCATGGAACACTTGCATCCAGGCTTCTCAAGCACCCAGCCCCGTTGACACACCTATTGGCAAACACAAGGCTATTCAAGGCAACGGAGGCCCGCGTTCTATGGCCCAACCTTGCAATTCATCGAATGCGCATCATGCTTGGATGATGGAGTTTGATGAGGAGACTGCTCGTCTTATGTATATTAAAAAGGAAAGAACTTTCCTCATAGACATGCCCAAGTGGAAATTGCCTATCTCTAAATACCTGTTAAATGTTGAGGGAACGTCAATGACGCTAAGTATGTGCTTCCTGTGATAGAATGACAATCTTGGTCCAGGGACCAGATCAGCCCTCTGAGCTCCGGAAGCGCGGTCACACACCTGTGAATAACCATCACCGTGACAAGCGTGCTCGATCTTCCTTAGTACCATTATGCTACTTGATCTCCTCCCCCTCTCCTTATGGGAGATCCTAAAGGTTGTATACTGTATGTGTCGTAACCATGCGCAGAAACGTTACTCACCTATTTCAGGTTTTCTGCGCAGGTTCGTTCGACGGCCGCCATTGGGCATCTACGACCTGCCACTAGAGCTCCTCTCAGAAATTGTGTCCTACTTGGACTTTGTCGACGTGGTGTCTCTGCGCGAGGTATGACCTCGCCTGTTCGACTCTTCTTTGCTATAAGGCTGTGACAGACCACCAGGAGATTTCGGGAAGCGACGGAGGCACGCGTTGTATGGTATGCTCTCGCAAAAGAGTACTCTGCTAGGCACTTCTTCAATGTAAAGCCGGAGAATGGGACGATCGATACGCTCAAGACGGATGATCTTCGCGACTGGATCTGGCCGCGTCTTGTGGTCGACCAAATCTGGAAGAAAAAGACCGCCGTTCCGCGCGTGCGCGTGCTAAATGTTCCTAAGGATACGACGTGCTTGGGCCTCATTCCTGGCGGTCGTTGGCTTATTGGTGCACGGGAGAATGGAGTCGTCAACGCCTACGACCTCGCCTCGAAAGAATCTGTTCCCCACATGCTTTACGAGCCCCCTCCAGACGCCAAGACCGAGATGGGTGTAAGACACCTTGCCATCTCCAATAACCCAAAAGCACCCGTTCTGGAGTTCACATTTGCTGTTAGTTGCTCTGGGACACCGTGTCAGTTCTGCTCACCTCCCCTCGGTTTGCTACTGACATCCACCTCAGGTTGGGAAGAAAGCGAACAAGGGGCAATACATATCCGAAAAGCGAGCTTGGTTGGAGCAGGGCCGTCAGCTTCTCTCTCGACCTGCCACTTAGCCACAATCCCCCTCACTAGAAAGCACGCTCATGTATCTGCAATTGGGTTGAGTGGTGAGCTCGTGGCCCGTAACGCGATTGTCGAGTTGAGACAAAGTTGGATTGAAGTCTATCGATGGACGAAATGTTCTTCGAAGCAACTCATGAGTGCGACTATACGCATACAATGGCATATGCAAGGTGTACGTAGCCGCTCTGCCTTTTAGATCTTTTGCTGACATCTGATCCAGGGCACCATCTTCTTCCTCGGCGAGGATCGCGTTCTTTGCGTATCCTCGGAAATCAAGATTTACCCAATACCACTCCTGTCACCCCTTGAAATGGACTGGGATCCTGAAGTTGGGCATTACAGCAATGAAGCTGCCACGAAATCATTGTGGAAATACCGTTATACCGATTCGCACACCACTATTCCCTCATTCTCTTTTGACGGAACTGGATACCGTCTGGTGGCTCAAGACGGGAGAGACATCATCGGGATATATATCCCCGCCTCTCCAGCGGACGCACCCTGTGTTCACTTTCGGATGTCGCTTCAATACCGACGGCCTCTTGTGATCGGTTTGCACAAAGGATGCGGAGTAAATGATGGTGGGCCTGCACTTCGTTTCAGCTATGGCTGGGGTAATGATGCTAGTGCCAATTTTATTAACGGTAGAGATCTTCGCCGGCCGGTAAACTCGGGAATGCTCTTTGATGAGGAGACCAGTTGCTGTTTGGCCAGGAAATCCCCTGGGGAGGTCCACGTATTTGAATTTTTAGGTCGTTAACATCTAAGTTTACATTGTTCTCTTGTACTCATTTATACAGTTTCATTTTGAACGTCTCCTAGCTCCCACAGCATGCCTGGCTTCATAGTGACCTTGAATTGTTACATCGGCTTTAGCAAAATGGTACCAGAAATCATCATGGAGAGGCACTTACCCAAGATAGAAGCATAGCGACGATCAATAAAATCCCTCCCGCTGTAGGTCGGAAGGGCACGGGTGTTGTCCTCCAAAATATTCTGTCCTCGTTGCTTCGGTTGTGAAGGACCCCAAAGATCCACTCTGCTCCCGAGGTTAAGCAGAATGGGACGAATTCCTTGCTGCTCGAGTGTGCTCTGTCAAGCCTGGCATCACCATGCAAGTGTGTGTGGGTGTGATAAGGGTACTCACAGAGCAACGGCCTCTGCGATGGCTTGAGGAAGATGCGTCTCCAACCGGACCAACGGTGACTTGGCTTCCACGATGACAAATCCCTGGCTGTGCAGCGCCCATCTAGTCATGATTCGCCTATAGTACTCCTGCGCGCTCCCTCTCCATGTCGTTTGCGTGTCTTTCAGACCCTTTCTCTGCGCCGAGGTGCCTAGCATAAAACCGAAGTAGTCCGTAGAGCCAGATAAATATGTAACCTGTTTCAGGTGATTCATCACAGCGACAGCAGTACCCTGCCTCACGTTGGGATCCTACATTTCTTTGGTGAGAACGTCTTGTAACCTTTTCACGAAAGAGCTCACCTTGGCATTTGCTCTCGGAGGCGATCCCAGCGAGTATTCAACGATGTAACTAACTGAAAAGTCTTCACGAAGACAGAGCACATTATTCGATATTAGGCTGTATATTATTTCGTTGACTAGCAGTCGTGAGCTCTCCTCGGACTTATATTATTCAAAAGAGCGAGGTGAGAACGAAATGTTTGTCGACGAATTCTAAAAGGAACTCACCAGTATATTCCAGAATCTATCAAAAGTCTTCACTGCTCGCACTTGCATACGGTCCAGCTCCTCCTCCCATTGTGGAACGAAAATGTAGTCTGTATTCATGAAACCAATGATTTTCTGGCATAGAGTCGTTGCGTCGACGGCTCTCTGCTCTGTGACTCCCAACCGAGCAAAGTCTTTCTTCCTAACAGTTGAAAAGGACTGGCACTTTTGAAGAATAATCAAGGTGAAGTCACAACTTCCGAGAGAAAGCGCACAAACCACTATGTTATTTTCCACCAATATCGCCCTTTCCTTGAGTTCTTTAAATTCGTTCGAAAGGATGTCGACCTCCTCTCCGAGCGCCAATTCAATGCTGGCGTCAGTATCACCACCACAGTCTGCATTCCCTCCCGACTGCCCCTCATGGAGCCCCTCACATTCGACGGCCTCACTGGCCGAAATTCCCGCCTCATTGGTGCCTTCCCCTATGCTTTCCTCGACACTTCCATCGTCATCTAGTGTTACTTGGAGGAAGAATACACGTCAGCAGCTCATGCTGATGTGTTTTGATGTGACACTCACAGGATAAAGCTTGCCGGACAATCTGCGTCATGCTCTGATCGAGTGATTGCATCCCTCGTTCGAAATCATTGCGCATAATCTGGATTGCCTTCGCGTTAGGCTCATCGCTCGGCTCCACGGACTCTGGCTTGTCGAATGCCTCTGTTTTGGAAAGCCTCGAATAAACCTTGTCTGGAGAAGTCGTGTTACTCGTGGCATGTCCCTAGTAGGCAAGGTCAGGCTCACCAATATCGTTGACGACATCACGCGTTCGTGGCTTCGTTGCTTGAGTGCCTTAATGGTTGGGGCTTCAGTGTGTTGGCGTAAACGAGATATAGGTATGGGACTCACTTGGCTTGAGCTTATTAGAACCACCGAGAACAAGTGTGCGGAGCCTCGTTAGATGACCCTCGACGGCTTCGATGATCTCTTTGATCTCCTTCAACGTATCTTCACGTGTCCTTGATGATGATGAGAATTTGGACGAGGTCTTCGTCCCTGCCTCCGTGCGCTGAGTTGATTTCTCTCCGCGGTGCTGCTGGGAGTGTTTTCCGAGGGCGGGCACAGTCGTGGCATCGTCAGGAGGCACGGATCTGCTCTTTAAGGGCTCAGTGGCGAGATGAGAGCCACTTGCCCCAGTCGCCTTCGATCCCTTCGGTCGAGAAGGCTCGGGGGCGGTGGACTTGAGGGAGGGTGGTGCTGTGCCTTCCTCACCCGATGCTTTACCTCGCTCGGATTGGGAGGGATTAACCGTGGGCGATTCGGCTGCTGGGGTAGGTTCCCCTGCTTTCTTGGAAGCCGACCGTGTCATCCGGGTTGTTGCAGGCGTCATTGCAGAATCAAGCAGAGTTCCTAGAGTACGGAGGTACAAGGTGCATACAGGTCGAGAAAGAGATGAAACACTGCCTGATATATGTACTTCGAGCCCAGGCTTCGCATGTCGTCCGCGTTGAAAAGGCCAAGTCGGGGACCTGCAAGGCGTTGGATTAAAAAATGGCGGGCCTTTCACCAGAAGAATGAGCACAAGCCCATGACCCATGTGGATGCGTTAACTGCTTGGCCGTTCCTCTAGGTCCGAGGGTTTCCCAAAGGAACCAATCATGGACCGCAGAGAGTTCAGTGTAGAGGTAGAGGGCTGTGTCAGGTCCACGTTTATCGCAGTTGAATGTCCGACAGACAAGAGAAGACTTTTTTAGGCCGTTGTGCAAACCACGAGGGAAGCTTGTTACTTTATCAATGGTTTTTGCGATTTTTACAAGGGTTCGCGTTTTCGACTGCGATCTGGTAGTCCACCACAATGAGATCTGATGTCGCTCACGTGATTATCACGCATCTCTGGTCAACGTCGGGCGCACCCGGACGTGTTGAGCACCGAATTTTGTTTCGCGTTGTGAACTTGGTATCCTACTTTCTACACAAATGGCACTTTCTGACTTCTTCTCCTCGCTCAAGTCTACTATCTACGCTGACTCGGACGATAATAAGAGTTTTACGCTACCCCATATCGCCGGGATATCTATTATAACGAGGCTGATCCGAATTGAGACATATAATTCAACTTAGGCTAGACAAGCTGACTTCATGGAACACTTGCATCCAGGCTTCTCAAGCGCCCCAGCCCCGTAGACACCTATTGGCAAACACAAGGCTATTGAAAACAACGGAGGCCCGCGTTTTATGGCCCAGCCTTGCAATTCATCGAATGCGCATCATGCTTGGATGATGGAGTTGATGAGGAGACTGCTCGTCTTATGTATATTAGAAAGGAAAGAACTTTCCTCATAGACATGCCCAAGTGGAAATTGCCTATGTCTAAATACCTGTTCGATGTTGAGGGAACATCAATGACGCTAAATATGTGCTTCCTGTGATAGAATGACAATCTTGGTCCAGGGACCGGATCAGCCCTCTGAGCTCCAGAAGCGCGAAGGTCACACACCTGTGAATAGTCATCACCGTGACAAGCGTGCTCGATCTTGCTTAGTACCATTATGCTACTCGATCTCCTCCCCCTCTCCTTATGGGAGATCCTAAAGGTTGTATACTGTATGTGTCGTTACCAAGCGCAGAAACGTTGCTCACCTATTTCAGGTTTTCTGCGTAGGTTCGTTCGACGGCCGCCATTGGGCATCTACGACCTGCCACTAGAGCTCCTCTCAGAAATTGTGTCCTACTTGGACTTTGTCGATGTGGTGTCTCTGCGCAAGGTATGACCTCGCCTGTTCGACTCTTCTTTGCTATAAGGCTGTGACAGACCACCAGGAGACTTCGGGAAGCGACGCAGGCACGCGTTGTATGGTATGCTCTGGCAAAAGAGTACTCTGCGCGGCACTTCTTCAATGTACGGCCGGAGAATGGGACGATCGATATGCTCAAGACGGATGATCTTCGCGACTGGATCTGGCCGCGCCTTGTGGTTGACCAAATCTGGAAGAAAAAGACTGCCGTTCCGCGCGTGCGTGTGCTAAATGTACCTGAGGATACGATGCGTTTGCACCTAGTTCCTGGTGGGCGTTGGCTCATAGGTGCTAGGGGAAAAGGAGTTATAAACCTCTATGACCTCTCCTCGAAAGAATCCGTTCCCCAAGTCCTTTATGAACCCCCTCCAGACGCCAAGACCGAAGTGGGCGTAAGACATCTTGCTGTTTGCAATGACCCAAAGACACCCGTTCTCGAGTTTCCATTTGCTGTCAGTTGTTCTGGAACACCGTGTCAGTCCCGTTTACCTCTCCTCGGCTTGTTACTGATATACCTCAGGCTGGGAAGAAAGCGAACAAGGGGCAATACATATCCGCAAGGCGAGCTTGGTTGGGGCAGGGCCCTCGGCTTCTCTCTCGGCGTGCCACTTAGCCACAATCCCTCTCACCAGACAGCATGCTTATGTATCTGCAATTGGGTTGAGTGGTGAGCTCGTTGCCCGTAACACGGTTGTCGAGTTGAAGAAAAGTTGGATTGAAGTCTATCGATGGACCAAGTGTTCTTCGAATCAACTCGTGGGTGCAACTATACGTATAAGGCGACGTATGAAAGACGTAGGTAACCTCTCCGATTTTTTAGATCCTGCGCTGACGTCCTATTCAGGGCACCATCTTCTTCCTTGGAGAGGATCGCGTTCTATGCGTGTCCTGGTACATCAAGATTTACCGCATACCTCCCCTATCTCTTCTTGGAAAGGATCAAGATTCTGAGGTTGGAAACCAAAGTGATGACGATATCACAAAGCCAATATGGAAATATCCTAACGGCACTATCGACACAGACCTCACTGTCCCATCCTTTACTTTCGATGGGACTGGATACCGTCTGGTGTTCCAAGCTAAGAGAGACATCGTTGGGATATATATCCCCCCCTCTCCCGAGGATTCACCCTGTGTTCACTTCCGGATGTCGCTTCAATATGTACGACCCGTCGTGGTTGGTTTGCGCAAGGGATGCGGAGTAATCGATGATGGACCTGCTCTTCGTTTCGGCTATGGTTGGGATGATGATGTCAATACCAATTTTGTCAATGGTAGGGACGTCGTCCTCCAGTCCGTAAGCTCAAAGATGCTTTTTGACGAGGAGACTGGTTGCTGCTTAGCCAGGAAATCTCTGGAGGAGGTCCATGTGTATGAATTTTTAGCTTACTAACATCCAAGTCCATAATGTCCTATTGTACACATCGCTACACTTTTACTATTGAGTATCTCCCAATTCCCACAAGTCGTCTGGTTTTGTGTTTACCTTGAGTTGTCAAATGAGATTTTTTAAAACTTCGATGCAGGGAGGCACTTACCCAAGATAGAAGTAGTGCGATGATTAATAAAATCCCTCCTGCTGTAGGTCGAAAAGGCACAGGTGTTGTCCTCCAAAATCTCCTGCCAGTACGGATGTTCTGGTTGTGAAAGACCCCGAAAATCCATTCTGCTCCTGATGTTAAGCAGAATGGAATGAATTTCTCATCACTCAAGTGCGCCCTGCCAAGCGTGCCATCATTATATAACTATGTGCGGAACCGACAGTGGTACTCACAAAGCAATGGCCTCTGCGATGACTTGGGGAAGATGGGTTTCCAACCGGACCAGTGGCGACTTGGCTTCCACAATGACAAATGTCCTGCCGTGCTGTGACCACCCGGTGATTATTCGTCTATAGAGCTCCTGTGTGCTCTCTCTCCACGTCGCCTGGGTGGCCTTTAAACGCTTTGTGTGCTCTGAGGTATCTAGAATGAAGCCAAAATAGTCTGTAGAGCCAGACAAATATGTAACTTGTCGCAAGTGATTCATCACAGGGATGGCAGTACCCTTCCTGACTTTGGAGTCCTGGAATTCTTGGTGAGAACGTCTTGTAACCTTGCAACAGAAGAGCTCACCTTAGCATTCGCTCTCGGAGACGATCCAAGTGAGTATTCCACAATGCAACTGACCAAAGAGTCTCCATGCAGACTAAACACATTGTTCGATATCAGACTGTATATTATTTCGTTGACTAACAGTCGTGAGCTCTCCTCGGACTTGTATTATTCAAAAGAGCGAGGTGAGAACGAGAAGTTCAATAATGAAGTCTGATAAAACTCACCAGAATATTCCAGAATCTGTCAAGGGTCTTCACCGCTCGCACCCGCATACGGTCCAGCTCCTCCTCCCATTGCGGAATAAAAATGTATTCAGTATTCATGAAACCAATTATTCTCTGGCACAGAGTCACTGCGTCAACGGCCCTCTCTTCTAAGGCTCCCAGCCGAGCCAAGTCTTTCCTTCTGACGGTTGAGAAGGACTGGTACTGTCGAGGAAAGCAATCAAGGCGAATTACAACTTCCGACAGAAAGTGCACAGACCACTATATTATTTTCTACCAATCTTGCCCTCTCCTTGAGTTCCTTAAATTCGTTTGACAGGATGTCGACCTCCTCCCTGAGCGCCAATTCAATGCTGGCGTCGCTATTACTACCACAGCCTCCATTCCCTCCCGACAGCCCCTCGTGGACTCCCTCACATTCAACGGTTTCACTGGCCAGAATTTCCGTCTCATTGGTGCCATCCTCTATGCCTTCCTCAACGCTTCCGCCGTCTGAAACATCTAGTGTTACTTGGAGTAAGAGTACACGTTAGTATCTCTTGCTGGTGTGTTCTGGTGTGGCGCTCACAGGACAGGGCTTGCCGGACAATCTGCGTCACGTGCTCATCGAGGGATTGCATCCCTCGTTCGAAATCATTGCGCATGATTTGGATTGCCTTCGTATTAGGCTCACTGCTCTGCTCCATGGACTCTGGTTTGTAGAACGCCTCTGTTTTGGCGAGTCTCGAATAAAACTTGTCTGAAGCAGTCGTGTTACTTGTGGTATGTCCCCCGTAGAAGAGGCCAGACTCACCAATATCGCTGATAACATCGCGCGTTCGTGGCTTCGTTGCTTGGGTGCCTTAAAAGTTGGAACTTTGGGTGATGATCGTGAACGAGCTGTAGATATAGGACTCACTTGGCTTGGGCTTATTAGAACCACCGAGAACAAGTGTACGAAGCCTCGTGAGATGACCCTCAACGGCTTCAATGATTTCCTTGATCTCCTTCAACGTATCTTCACGCGTCCTTGATGATGATAAGGATTTAGGTGTGGTCTTCAGCCCCGACTCCGTGCGCTGAGCCGATTTCTCTGGGCAGTGTTGCTGGGAGTACTTTCCGGGGGCCGCTCCAGCCGTGGCATCATCAGAAGGTGCGGATCTGCTCTGAGAGTGCTCCGTCGCGAGACGAGAGCTACTTGCCCCAGTCGCCTTTAGTTCCTTGGGTTGAGACAGCTCGGGGGCGTCGGGCTTGAGAGAGGGTGGTGGTACTGCGCCTTCCTTGTGCGGCGTCTGTCCTCGCTCGGATTGGGAGGAAGTGGCGGTGGCCGATTCAGCCACTGGGGTAGATTCCCCTGCTTTTTTGGAAGTCGATCGTGTCATGCGGGTTGTTGCAGGTGTCATTGTGGAATCAAGCAGAGTTCCTAGAGTAGAGAGGTACAAGGTGTATAAAGGTCATGTACTGCTTGGTATATGTACTTCGAACCAAGACTTTGCATGTCTTCCACATTGAAAAGGCCAAGTCGGGGACCTGCAATATGCTGGGTTAGATATGGCAGGCTTTTGACTAAAAGAACGGGCACAAGCCCATGACCCATGCCGGTGCAGTAATTACTTGGCCGTTCCTATAGGTTTGAGGGTTTCTCAAAGGACCCAATCATAGACCGCAGAGAGCTCAAAGTAGAGGTAGAGGGCCGTGTCAGGTTCACGTTTGATGCAATTGAATGTCCGACAGACAAGAGGAGATTTTGTGAAGCCGTTGCGCAAACCACGAGGGAACATGTTGCATTGTAAATGGTTTTTACGATTTTTACAAGGGTTCGCGATTTGGATCGCGATCTGGTAGTCCACCGAATGAGATCTGATGTCGCTCACGTGATTCTCACGCATCTCTGGTCAACGTCGGGCGCAGCCGGACGTATTGAGCACCGAATTTTGTTTCGCGTTGTGAACTTGGCATTCCACTTTCTACACAAAATGGCACTTTCTGACTTCTTCTCCTCGCTCAAGTCTACTATCTATGCCGACTCTGACGATAATAAGGAGCCCGAGGCCGCTGCTGAGGTCGTCGAGGCACAAGAGGAGGAAGAGGAGGAAGAGCCTGAACCCGAGGATGTACGTGTACTACGTACCCAAAGGACTTCAGCTCAACTGACAGGCTTAACTGTTGCAACTAGCTTCAACCAGTCATCCGAGATGAATGCAAGGAGACAAAATGTGCTCAGCTCGCCAAACATTTCGAACATTGCCAGGAGAAAGTTCAGTCAGGCCAGGGCTTTAAAGGCGAGGACTGTGTCGAGGAGCTGTACGTTCTTTGTTCTGTCTGTATTTTCTGTGTTACTGACCCATTGGGCAGATGTACGTGTGTTTTCTCCGTTATGCTACTACCTATTTGACCCAACCTACAACCTTATTCTTCGCCTTCGCTTATATATATAGTCCAGTAAGTCCAACTCAATGTCTGTAGTCATACCTATGTTCACATTCGCTCCAGCATGATGCATTGTATAGATGTATGTCCTATCTATGGTTTCCGAACCTCGTTCATTTACATGCACCCGCAGGATTGCGCCGCGCCGAAGCTCTTCAGCAAACTCCGTTAGAGTTATGTCACGGAGGAAGAACTGGTGTGACATTTACTTTCGCCCACGTCAACCCCGCTAACATTGTAGAAGCTTTCTCTAGGATAGACATTGTATAGATCTAATGCTTATGACACATTTTCGGATGTGAACGCAAATCCCTCTAATTGTAATCAAAGTGGCATTTCTAAGCCCGTCCGAACTTGAGCTCTATTTCTGACGATAACAGCTCGTACTCTGAAGCATACAAAAGCCTATGAAAGAGTCAATCTACAATATACCTGTCCTGATGAAGCCCCTTTCCGGTTGCACGAATCTGAATCTTTGTCTCTCGCCTCCGTATCTCCCAGTCTTTGCATCCGCGCCCCTTCATTTGCGGTTAGATGTCAACGCTTCCATGAAGGCGGCAGGATGACCATGGTTGGTGTCTGACTCCGCAAATGGAATAGAGCGGCGGAGGCCCGTCGAATATTGACAACGTGTTGGGTTACTGGTGTCATCGGACAGCAATTCGGCACGCGTTCCCATCGCCTCCCTATGTCTCCGGCGCGGCTATGGTCGATATATCACGTGGAGTCGCCTATGATACAACGCAGATTTTGGGTTCCAGCGCAAGGAGTGCCACAACGACCATACGTACGTCTTATTCATGGCAGACGATAACGTGGTTGGGGAGTTTGTGAGTCCCGAATTGATCAAATGACTGATGATTATCCCTAGGATATCAAGCCAGCGATGCCGAGGTGGTTCTCCACCATTCTACATCAATCCTTTTGTCCTCCACGACATTCAATCCTACAGAATGCCTCAGCGTGGAGCTGGAAGCCATAAAATCCCAGGACACACTCCCTCGACGAAGTTGCGTTCAGCAGTAGATGCACAGCCCTGTTATGTCAGATTGACCACGAGGCACCTGGGAGGTTGATCCCGGAACCGGGAGTTACCGTTTATTTGGATACATAGGTGTGCTTATAGTTCCGGCCATCCTGGGATCGGCGTACTACCACTCCGGCATTACCCTTATCGATTCGACACCTCCAGCTATTGGTGTTAGGCACGTGTGACAACCCCACTCTGTGCTTCCGGTTTTCTATCTGTATAGTCCCCTCCGTCTGAACAATTGGCGGCTTCCATCGTGAGAGATAGAAAGGGGAGAATGGAAGGTAGAAATGGGGTTTGGGTGCTTTAGGTAAGAGTTTACAGATTTCTAGCGATATGTGCGCCGATCTATTTCTGAACTGATTCTTCATCCTCGAAAAGATAACTTACCGTTCTTGGAGCTGTGCATTACAAGCCCAGGATGCTTGCGTAGTTCAATGGGGAAATATTAACCCTTGAAGGGGATGAATAAGGTACGCCACCCGGAAGAATAAGTTCTCCCCCTTCCCTTCAAATAGCTGTGCTCTCCAGCGAGCTCATGTCCAAAGGTTAACCTTTTTATTGTCAGACCCCGGCCTTCGTTGAGTCACCTTGACTTTCTCTTCCTTCTCTTCCCTCTTTGTTGGGTCTCTAGGTCTTTGACCTTGACCTTCGTGCCTCCCTCAGCATTGCGGTACAGCTCAGTTCACGAACATGATGGCACCTTCGACGTTGCCAAGCTTGGAGAACGTGACCTTGGATAATACGGTTGGCGCGTTGTTCTTGGGGGTGCTGGCTGCGATGTTGTGAGTACCTATTCCATTCCCAACTTTCACCTTGTTCGCGAGGAATCATTAACGGGATATTGACCTCGTCGCATGCAAAGCCTATTTGGAATCACGACGCTTCAGATGTACTGGTACTACCATCTATATCCCAAGGATTCGCTGTTGCACAAGTGTTCTGTGAGTCTCAAGTCGTTGAGTTGTAAAAAAAATGATGACTTAACGACACGCAGGTTGCAATCCTATGGTGGGCGCTCCTTTGCTTGCCTCATGGTTTCAGGGTGTTGATGACGTCGGGCTTTTAGGGTCCTGGACGCACTGCATCTCGGGCTAACGATTCACGCGGTGTATTCCTATCTCGTGACTGGGTTTGGGAACATCATGGGCCTCTATCATATCATCTGGTACGTGCTTGCTTGCTTTTTTTTTACCATCCAAACATGGACCCTCATTGTCCTCCGAAAAGGTCGGTCAAGGTGAGTGTCACACTTGTTCAACGATGTGAAGTAGCCCGATCTGAGTCACGGAATTGTGCCTAGCTCCAAGTATCGGTCAACGTGAGTATGCCACTATGTTCTGCGGGCCCGGCCACTGATCCCGTAATAAAGGTCGTGATCATACTTCTGGTTCATAGTTTATACGCGCTCCGAGTGTGGATATGTCAGTTCTTTGGTTTTTCATTAATCTCAGGTGATTGGAATGCTGATGGGCGGTAATTGAATAGTGGGTGAATACCACCGAGGTGTAGTGGGGTATTTAGTGGTGCGCTTTGTGCCTTGTTCAAGTTTGACCCTTCGACTAACGTTTGGTCAGGTGTTCGTTCTAGCGGGTGGTTTCGGTGAGCCTGGGCATACAATTGAGGGCTACGGCGATCCTAACAATGTCTTTTTCCCCTCGGGCAACAGTCATCGGAATTGGTGAGTTTATGATAGTCATCCGCGCCGAGACCCAGGTTCTGAGTGTCTTTGTTCTAGTTCTGGCATATCAGATGTACAAAGCTTCCAACATTCCTTCGGATGCTGTTACTGATAGGTGCCAACTAGATACACGGTCCACACCTATACCGAACTCGCGCGGATATCAGTGAGTATCTCACTCGTTCCACATCCCTAATCAGTGCCCTGGTTATCAATATGGGTTTGTCTAATGTTTCACCAGTGGGTTATCAACAGCGCCTTCGCGACAGCCACTGGAATCGACTTCATCATTACGGCCGCGATGTGCTATTACCTGTGGAAGAGCCAAGCTCCAGCCTCCAGGTTTGCCTTTACGTTGAGCTCGTCATTGGATACGGACTGAGCATTGTTCAGGCTAAACTCTAGGATTTCGACTGTCATTCAATATACCCTGAGCTCTGGGTTGTTTACCAGGTATGTCCAAGCCAATATGGTGAGCATCATGCACCAATTCCTTTACTTTAGTGCATGCTCGCTCTCCGCTTTATTCTCTGTACGTGAAGTCATTTCACTCTGACTATCAAGGCTGAAGGCTATTGTAGTACATTCTCCTTCCCAACACATTCGTTTTCCTTGGACTCGAGTTTCTGCTCACCAAGCGCAAGTGACATTTCTATTCCCGACCTCCTTAGACTTACCTTGGAGCTCTTAGTGTACGTTGTGTCATTCCTGACGATGCTCAACGCCCGCAGGCGTGCCGCCTCCTCGGACTCATCAGTCACAAACGTTTCCGAAATGACAACCCCAGTCACTGATCTTATCTCGCGTCGTTACCAAATCATCGGCCACAAGTCCCAGACATCCTCACAAACTCGCTCCCATAGAATCCGATTGCGCACCGCGACATCAAGTTTCTGGAGTCCGCCTCCGCCTCCGACGTTGCCCGATTGCGAGCAGGGATACCAGGATTATATCCCACCGAATCTGGATTTGGAACATGGTCGTAGAGGTGGGGAGGACGAATGTGAGATGAGCTTAAGCGACGAGAGTGAGACTATCAAAGGGACTATAAGGGGCCCCACGAGCCCCATCAGTCCGCTTAGCGCGACGAGTGCAGATGCTATGTTACAGTTCTCAGTGCAGCGACCACCTTCAGTGCATACAAATGAGGCGCAGACGGTGAGCTTGACCCGTCTGTTTCCCGTTAACAAAGTTGCTAATGGTGGACTATAGATTCAGCCACTGAGGACTAGCATTGATATACGACCTCTTTCGGCGACGTACCCCTGGCACGCACGATGAGATCCAATTCTGAAAGCTAGCAATCGCGTTTTCTTGACTCGTTTTGCAACCTTGTTTTCGCCTTTCATCCACTTTCCTTTTCGTTCTTTCGCTTTGTTTTTCCCGAGAAGCGCGCCCCACTCTTTCCAATTTCCTCGCCTACTTTACCTGAACGATTCGCATCATCCTTCTGTTTGTATTACTATTCCAAGATATTTATTCTGCGTAACAGTAATACTTGGTTTTAGCAAATCGCATGTTTACATTTACTCTTACTGCATTATTTCATTGTTCCGGTTCACCATCATGGAATCTTCACCTCTGTCAACAAATTGACTGACTCTTTTAATATGAAGATCTGAATGATCACCATATCAGCCTTGCGAGTCGGGGAAACACTGAGGTGGTGCTTCGAAGGAAGCATGAGAAGAAGTTACGTTCCCCCACCTATGATGAGAACAATGAATCCTTGCATTAGAGCTTGGTGCTCGGAACGCTCCGCCACTGTTCCCCTGGACTGAAGAAGGCAGAGAGGCTCTAGTACATTTATATCAGTGATACCACGTCCACTGCCTTCCGTATAATTTATTTTGTATCCGTAGCGCTAGGACGAACTTGCTGGGGTCAAACGAATTGACATAGTTCGTGATTTTGTTTGATATAGTTTCAATGCGCTCAATAGTCCAAATTTTGATACTAATAGGCTTAGATATATGGGAGACATAAAACCACTTCCTGTTTTACCACCTGCTCATATTGTACACTCTTCAGAGACAACCGCGTTGTCTCTACAATACTGTTGACCTTGTTTATAGAACAATACAGTCGACCATTGGCAATAAGCCGCGAAAATTAACTGAAAAAATGATCAGTCTGTGTATGGAGGAGCGATGTCACCGGAACACACCTGTCAGTGCACTCGATTGCTATGCGAAAGGGCAGACAGACTGTCCAGGGTGGGACTGCGATACGACTCGAGGGGCTGAATACACACTATATGCACATATCCCGAACATGGTAGCGTGTATGAGGGGAGAGGATGCGGGAGGGAAGGAGATGGGTTCGTTCAAGCGTAGATGAATTGCTTGTCGGATGTCGTATCAGCAAAGGAAAAAGAGGACATACCAAGGGCAGAGAAGAATGTGTCGTAGCGACAGTCGTACAGGCTCTGGAGGAGGTCATCGAGGACTGGATTTTCAGGCAGGACCTGGTTGACCTTGGGGGCACTGATGGTCTTTTTCTTGAGACCGACGCACGTGTGGGTAAGGGTATTGGAGGATGACAGTGAGGATAGCAGTGTCGTTGCACGAGATGAGTTCAGTGGCGGTAAAGGTGGACAGGGCGTCAAGTAAGAGTTCACCACCGCACTTGGATTCATGGATGGAGAGGAGATGGAGGTTGTTGTAGATCTTGAAGCGAGTATGATGGTCCCAATCTTCGCCATACTCAAACAATCTAGAAACGAAGTCAGAACGGTGCAGTGTAGGATGGAGAGGAGACGGGACACTTCCGCCTTGGTGACATATGTGTTGATCGGATCAAGGTCGCCAAAGAAGCCAGCGCGGACAGGTGTTAGAACGATATCTATTCGAGATCCCAAACAAAGAGCCTTCCTCAGTGCTGATTTCTGTGTCTCTATTGCTCGCTTCTGGTTACGTTAGGTAATGGTTGTAGTGGTACAAGGGTTAACATGCCTTGTCAGTAGTCACCGATTCTCGTAAGATAGTTTGCCCGAGCCTCGGAAGTGTCAGAGATTTCATATTTGCCCTCAATATTTTCAGCCTCCGCAAGCTGCACATCCCAAGATCTCGAGTTCATCCTCATTGGCTTTTTCTAGAGAATCGAGTAGACCCTTGTTCTGAGGAAGTACGGACAACGCCGAGGTCAGGGAGCGATAATATGGGACCATCTCTGCGAAACAGGTAAGTATGTGTGCTTATTAATGTAAAAGAGGCATACGGTCTGCACAGATGCCGTCGAGGAGCTTTGAGCAAGCATCGGTGTGCTTGGCGATGAAAGCATTATTGGAAAGGACGAAGAGATGCTGAGGAAGGGGATGATTGAGGAGGGGAAAACAATGTCGTCGGCCATGGTTGCTCGCAAGATGGGAATGAGAGGTGATATGATGTGTCCCTTGGTTCTCCGTGACTCGAAGTCACTCGATGCGTCTTTCATTTGAAGCCCATTTCAAATGATCGACAACTCTAATCTCACACACGTGACTCCCAACTCAACATTCTCCGTTCTCCGTTCTGGCGTGTATGGGGACAGATAAATCCTAACCCAGCACGACATTCTCTTTTGGTTTGCCAGACATCTTATCTGTGTTTGTGTTTGCTGCTGTTCCTGGGTTAGTCTTGGAATAGTCATATGGTGCAGAGGAGGACTTCACGAAAGGTATGCGTTTCTTCTCCATTACCAAGTCATATTTGACGAGTTCACTTCATGCTGTTGACCTTGACAGATGGGTGTTCAACCAAATAGGAACGTTACTCCGCAATGGAACTAATCGACCCTGTTCTCAATGTGAGACTCTAGTCTGGCAAAGTCGAGTTCTTCCTGCATCTTCTAGGCTTGGATATGGCCAGCCATCGTGTCGACCCCATTCGCCCGAATACATGAGAAATATACGAGTGATTGACGAGAATGTCAAGCGTACGGAGGAGCTCGTGCGAGAATTCTACAAGGATGACGAACAGGTTACATATTCACTGTTGGTTATGGCATGTCAGTCATTGGGAACCGCGGGAATGGACGTGAGTGCATCCATCTACCTCTCCCAGCCTCACTTAACCGCCTTTCCCAACAGAATCCGACTGCACGTGCACGCCTCTCGGTAAAGGTATCCGCAAACCTCTTCCAGACACAAACCCATCATCCCACAATGCATACTCCGTGCCATGGGGGGTCAATCACCTCTGCAAACAAGATGTTGGGCGGGCGGACATTTCAGCGCTGATGGGTGGGTAGTTCGTGGTGTGTAGCCGGAGGTTGGTCCAGATCGGCCTGGTACCTAGAACCCGAGATGGGGAAGAGGATGTTGACGGAGGCGGTTCTCGAATCTGGTTCCATTCCTAAACGTGTCCAAAAACTCAAATGCATATAAGCCCTCATGAATGCCTCGCAATATCACGATGCCCGACGCGCCTTTCACGCTGTAGTAACATTCGCTTACCTAGGGTGGATGCTCTACGCCTCATTGTATATTACCCGTCCTCTTGACAATCCCTCATCCCCACAAAACAACCTACCTTGCCATGGGTCTTCTAACGCCTATTCCTACTCTTATTGCGCTCAAAATGTGGGTGGTATTCTACGTGTAAAGGTCACCGTGGAGTTACTGCCACTACGTCTCCTTCCCAGCATACTTCTGGTCCAGGTCCTACGACAAGGCTTCCCACATGACGCAGCTTCTCTCGTTAAAGCACGTGCATTAAACAGCCTCTCAATTTCCCAGGGGCCCTTCCCTCTCCAGCTTCCCGTGGGTCCCCAGCGGCTGCGTCTTTCGCAGTCTTTCCACACCTGTGTATGTCGACTCCCCTGCTTTGCGAGGTCATTGTCCAATGTCCCCTGACCTCCTCAGGCTGCCCCTTTGTCTCCATGCAAAGCTCGGCAGCGACGCCGTCATCCAGGAAGCGTTCACCCTCCAGTTTATTGCCGGGGCAGACTACCATAGCACAGACTCTCGCCCAGTGCCCTCGTTTCCCATTGCAATTCTCAGCTGCTGTTGTCTCCTAGTCGCGCTGCCCGAGCTCTCGTCCCAGCTTTCACCCCCAAAGGGCCAGGCCGTGAACTCGCTCAGAATCTCATCGCATCGCTGGAATGCACCCTTCCTTGCTTCATAGTTCAACCTCTCAAATGCGTTGTTGAGTACCCCGGCGGTGTACGCGGCACAGACCAGGCATACAGCCCTAGTGGCACGACACTGTACACCTTCGACGTCAAGCGCACTCGGCGAGCGGATGTTGTAGATGTGAGAAGGGAGACGATACGGCTGATGATGGTTTCCTTGGTCCACATGTCGACGACAGGGTGGGGTGGCCATATCAAAAAGTAAAAAGTTCCGTTTTTCGATGCGCAGAACGTCCTTGTCCACAAGGCCTTTCGCAAGCCGTTTGCGGATTTGCTTCAGCTGAAATCCAATTTTCATGATGTTCCACATCTCTCCTATGTGCGTACACAAACATTAATATGGCTTCATGTTCGTAGAAATACACAACGCACCTGAGAGCGAGTCCACCCAACTGTTGACACCCAACCGCTCTGTGTCCCCTGCTGCATCTTCATTGAACGCCTCGTCCAGAATCGTCTCCCCGTTTGTCTGTGATCGGTGACCTCTACTAGCCTTTCAGACAAAGGTACCCTCCGGCGATTTGGGTCTTTGGCGAGCGCGATCCGTCTCCGAAGGACCAGCTCAATTAAAATACACCCACGTAACGCATATGAGATACTATCGACGCACCCCGGTTCGGATGGCACCCCGGTTCGGACGAACATTTGTATGTTGCTCTACGCTCTGTGTAAATTCTCCAAAAATTCATAATAAATGGCTAATAAATAAACAATCTAATGTGCGTGCATTACTGTACCGAAACATGAGGCGGCTGGAGAGAGCGTCGAGCGGGGTCAATGTCACTCTCAGTCACTCTAGCCGAGGAATGCCGTGTCGGGGCTTGAATACCATTGATGAGATCTGGAGACCCATGTCATTCATTTGAGGACAATAGTCTGGGTTAGGGGGCGGTGCAATAAAAAGACAACGATGAGTACCGAGACTACTTGGCACAACGGTGTCGAGGGGAAACCTCGACGACTGCCCGTTTCGTCTTATATAGACTCATCAGGCGCTCTACGTAGCTCGTTATCTATCTAGACGGCTATCCATCGTGTCCACCCGAGTGGACGATGTCTCGATAATAAGATCGAGGGGACTATCCTATCCGGAGTTCGTCCCGATGGAGTCGGCGTCAATCTGATTGACGCTCGGTACGCAGACCGTATTATAATTAGAGTATAAAATTATTTTTTGCAAAATACTAAAGTTCGAATAAAATAAGTGCGCGCTTACCACCGGCGCTCCGTAATTTACGAAGCGCCCGTTGAGCGCCCGACCATAGGACGCTCTCTTGACCGACGCGCGGGTAGACGCTATCGGTAGGTGCTGGCATGGGAGAAAGATTCATTAGACTAAGATGAATATCTCTTGAACTAACGTGGGGAATGACTCACTTGGGATATGTGCGGCAGCCACATACAACCGATCGAAACCTGGCTAATCCCGTTGTGTAAGGAGTCACAATGTTTAATAGACCACCGGAATAATCTCTCGGCTTACCTCGACCTGTCGCATAATTCTTGCGAGGGGGGGGGGGTTAGGGGGCGGTGCAATAAAAAGACAACGATGAGTACCGGAGACTACTGGCACAACGGTGTCGAGGGGAAAC